>JAWQFJ010001143.1:77471-79971 GCA_034096865.1 Theodoxus fluviatilis
ATCTTAGATGATGAATGACAGTCTATATTGACAAAGAAATTGAGAGAATATTTTGTTCAGTTTCCTCTTTTTCACTGCTTCACTAGGTTGTTCAGCACGACAGCCTACACTTTTCGGGCGACTGTTTTCAAGCGATCATAGAGGTGCCAATTACATCATATTCAGAGAAGTCAGCACTTGGACACCATTTGAACAGTTCTGCCGAGTTTCTGCGCGAACCTTTTCATTACTACAAGGAGCAATTATTCGCTCACCAAAATGTATCTATTTTGGTTAGATTATACTCTCTATCTCGTGGCAAACTCGACAGGGCTGTTTCGTGGCACTGACAGGACTTTTTGGAATAGATACTACGAGTGTTGCAAGTACTTAGTACATATTAGTGAGAACCGCTAGTGCACGGGCAGTACACGAGGTGTGGAAAACAAGGAGGAGCTGAGGCTACGTGAAAGGCAACCTAGAAAACACCCAAACTAAAAAAAATGATTGAGTGGTAGAAAAAGAAAAGGAACAATCCCTGCAAATATTACAGGAAAATGAGTGCAACTGAAGAGAAAATAACAAGAAAGCTGTGGGTGATGGAAATTTAAAAAAAGGGGGGGTGGGGGCACGGAATCCAGTGCTAGGGTATCTTAAGACGGTGCTTGCATGTTGGTTAAATCGAACAACGAGAAACAAACACCGCACACAGGGGAAGGTTGGGGAAAAGGAGGGATGGACCTGGGGGGAGAGGCTGAATGAGCGCACCCTATCAAATATACAGCCATTCCACGAGTTTTCCAGCAGACTGGCAGACTGCCCGGCACAGCGGGAGACGTGGAAGAGACCTAACCTTATTTCTGTGTGCTGGTGCTCGGGCACAACCACCCCGTAGTCGTTACCCACGTCAAAAATACGGGCATAGAGCTCCTGGGTCTGCCCATCCACCAGGAACAAGGACGCTCTATCCGCGTTCACCAGCTTTTGCGCAAAATTCTGTAGGGGGAGGGTAAAGAAAACAAAACAAGCAAAATCATAATGGCCATGCAATGGTTGCCGCTTTTGTTTCCACTGTACCGAGAAATACCAAATGAAGACGACAGCAATGAAAATATGAAACAAAGTCGAAGTCGAAATGTATAGGATGGAACTTAAAGCCTTAACCAACAGAAGAACACTTGACCAAAAATAAAAAAGGATAAATGTACCCTCAAAGGAAACCATCTTCAGCTGTCATGCATCGCCACACCAACATTCTCAAAGCAGCATAATAGAGACGATATTGCAAGGGGGAAAATTACATGCCCAAAACCATGCCATATCTTGAAAAAGAGGAATGTACGTGACCGCTGTATCAAACATTAAATTCACTCTAGACGATGAGGTATAATTTATCCTGAGTGGCAACAAAGCCAGAAAATTTAACCGAAAGCGTTCTACTCTTCATACACACAGCTGTCTCCGTCTGGCACACCAAAGTCGCTGCACATGTCCAAGTAAGCACATACTGTGCTTCCCCCACATGTGCAAGGACGATAGGCCATCGCATTCCAACTTCCAGCAAGGTCTTCACGCGTCACGAACGATTGCGCTGTCAGCGTGCGGCTCGTGGTTTCAAGCGGACAAGTGCAAAGCCATGCTCTTCTACTCGAAGCCTTTACTTCATGTAACTTGCTGGCACCAATAGCAAACATGGCACGGTGTGGAAAGAGAAGGAGTTGCGGACTGCGCAAGACGAGATTCAGAGAAGTGATGTTATCGTTTGGAAAGACGTCAGCGATTAGCGCAAAGGGTGCGTATTATTGATATTAGTTAGTCAGGCACTCAGGGAAATTCACTCAGAAACACTGATAGAAAGTCTCATTTGGGGAATATCATTTCACAAGGAATCAAATTTTGTAGCAAGGAAACAAAATAAGATGAAATTATAGGAACCAAACAGTTGCAATACAAAATGAAGGACTCTTTTTTCACAACCACATTAAATAATGCGAGGCAACTTATGTTTGTCTTGATATCAGAACGTTCCCTCTTGAATGATTGCTTCTTTATTAAGCAGTATATTTAGACAAGACCCATTCAATCTTAGAATTTCAAATCTAAAATCTGTAAATGAATACTTTTCGAATTTAAGCAAAGCTTCCGCCCTCAAACGAATCTCTTGCGTATGTACATGTACACCCGTAAAGCAAGTTATGGAAAATAGTTACCATGATTTTCATGATGATGGCATCCATGCTGACAATGTCTTGGAATAGTGACCTGAAAATTAAAGTATGTGACAAATATGTACAAGAATACTTCGTCTTGTGATTTCTCTGTACTGATGAACCAAAGTAACTTACTGAAGACAAGCCAGACAGCTAGGTACAGTTCAACACAGGATACCTGCCACTCCATAACCCATCTTCAGCTGGGGCAAGATTACTGGGCTTTCGGAGCCTGCCTTCCTACCCTATTAGCTATGGCTCCAAGAAGCTTGTTCAGCAACAAGTGAGCGTCGCCAGTTAAAGCGCTGCAC
>JAWQFJ010001143.1:89971-99971 GCA_034096865.1 Theodoxus fluviatilis
GATAACCTTTATCATCCATAATTATAAATTATTTGCCAATGATCAGCTCTTACAAACAACAAATAATCGTATATAATATAAAAGTGAATGCAACTCCCCCCTCCCCCTCCATCTCCCCTTTCTAACACTCAGACCGTTCACACTCAGCCTCCAACCCACCCCGACCCTTCTCTCCGTAGTCCAGCCACCCTGACCTCCCCTCACCTCCCGCAACATCCACATCAAAAGGAGTCATGCAGTGCGTTATCATCGTGCTTGGAGATGGTCGTGAATCCCGCTCTGCGCGCACACTTATTCAAATATCGGATCGACAGAGGCAGAAACGAATCTCTCGGTCCGGATTTTTTAGGTTTAACTGAAAGGCACCGAACTTTAGATTTTGCGCGGATGTAGTGCGCTGTCAGAGGATGAGCTCGACAGTCTTCACTGAACTTGTACTTGCTGGCCATCTCAGCCGCTGCGCAGCGCCCCGTTTCAGATCCAATAGCATTCAAACCATCCTCAAAGATCGAGCCCAACCTTGGCGCAACAGAAAACTAGATGCCGAATCCCGTGCAGGAACTGAGAGTCTGTATATGACTTTAGCCCTTTTGAAGTATGGCAGTTTTGCCCATTCTAGTCCACTAGAGACTTCGCCTGCCGGCGAAACAGTTTCTAGCACAGTTTACATCACGTGATGGAAGGATTTATTGGGATTGACAAGATACCGTTCCTCGCCTGTGACGCCGCGTAGGGAGGACTCTTTACAGAGGGGGGGTTTATCACCTCCGTCTCTTTTTTTTTCGTGCTAGTAGGTCACCTCCTACTTACTCATTCGTACACTAGGGAATAATTTAGTAGTTGTAATCACTCTACACTAACGGTCACTGTTACATATTGTACATTATCATTTCAATTAGTAGTTTCCTTCGCTTCACTTTTTTGTTTGTGACAAATGTGACAGCTACGGCTGTTTCCAGTGACACTAGGGAAATTTAGAGGTACACTCACACCAGTGACATAGGGAAATTTAGAGGTACACTCACACCAGTGACATAGGGAAATTTAGAGGTACACTCACACCCAGTGACATAGGGAAATTTAGAGGTTACACTCACACCAGTGACATAGGGAAATTTAGAGGTACACTCCACCAGTGACATAGGGAAATTTAGAGGTACACTCACACCAGTTACATAGGGAAATTTAGAGGTACCCTCACACCAAGTGACATAGGGAAATTTAGGAGGTACACTCACACCAGTGACATAGGGAAATTTAGAGGTACCACTCGGCTCACACGCTTTCGTTTTGGGAGTGCACGGACTGAACGGCAACAAGGCATGATGAAAAGAGGAGATACAATGTCCAGTCTGTAATAATACGGAGGATGAAATACATTTTCTGTTGGTGTGCCCCACACATGAAGACTTGAGGGAAAAGTACCTCAAAAGCTATATACAGTTTATGAATATACGAGGTTACACGTTCTTGATAGATGGAAAGCTTTACATCAAAATAAAATACGTCGCCATGTTCCTGTACTATGCTCTCAAACGACGTCAAAGACTTTAAGACGGACAGTAAACCGAACAAACAACAATGTTTAGCCACATGCTGGTAAAGGCAGAGATTTATGTACTCTGAGATTTAGCAGTCAATGGATTCTTAGTTGTGGATATAAGATATTGTCACTGTATGAAATAAACAAAACAATTGATCTTACGGTATTAAGTGCGTCTTTTAATATTCAAGTTGTAAATGATTCGGAAATGATTGCAATGTTGTCTTTGATAAGTATACAACAAAAATGTTGTCCACTGATTGAACTTTTTTGTTTTCTTTTACAGCTTAAGAACTTGCAATAACTGTTGTGGATGTAAGATGTTGTAACGGGCCGTTGGCATTACAATTAAGTTTCAAACTCTCTCTCTCTCTCTCTCTCTCTCTCTCTCTCTCTCTCGCTCTCTCTCTCTCTCTCTCTCTCTCTTTCACTCTTTCTCTTTCACTCTCTCTCTCTCTCTCTTTCTCTCTCTCTCTCACTCTCTCTCTCCCTCTCTCTCTCTCTCGCTCGCTCTCTCTCTCGCTCGCTCTCTCTCTCTCTTTCACTCTTTCTCTTTCACTCTCTCTCTCTCCTGCTTTCTCTCTCTCACACTCTCCTCTCTCACTCTCTCTCTCTCTCTCTCACTCACAACAACACACCACACACACAACACACGACGCGCGCGCGCGCGCGCCGCACACAAACACACCACACACAACACACACACAGGCACTCACATACGAGGGCGGGCGTACATGGAAACACACACACACACATCATCACTCTCTCTCTCTCTCTCTCCTCTCTCTCTCTCTCATCCTCCACCTCTCTCTCTCTCTCGCCCGTTCACTCTCTCTCTCTCTCTCTCTCTCTCTCTCTCTCTCTCATCTTCCTCTCCTCTCTCTCTCCGTCTCGTCTTTCTCTCTCGCTCTGCTCCTCGCTCTTCCGTCAGCCATCTCTCTCTCTCACACACTCTCTCACACACACACACACACACACACGCACACACATATATATACACACACACACACACATATATACACACACACACACACACACTGTTACGGTTCGAGTATTTGTTTCTTAGATGGTTGAAGGTGGTGAGTGAGAGTTTAGTTTTGGCGGGAACATGCCTTGGCTTCGAAGTTTGAGGCCGGCTTGAACCGGTTCTAGACAAATCGGGTAATGATGCAATCGCGGTTTGATTGGCTAGGGGCGGTTGCGCATGCGCTGTGGGTGAACAGTTTAATCCTGGCGTGTGAATTGTAAGATCAGTTGACTCGAAGACGCCAGCGAAGGCGGACGTGTGCCAAGCAACTCCGTGTTGAAGGATGGAACAACACGTTAAAAGTTCTTCCAATCTTCCCCCGACCCTCTGAAAGTTTATGCCAAAAGGACAGCGTTTCCCTGTTCGAAGATTCAGCCCCCACAAGACTCTTGAACAACAGTTATCGCCTGAAAAGCTTCATCGTTTGTGTTCTTGCGGAATGATCTAGAAGTTTTTGCTCGTCCGAGCAAGTGTGTGTGAAACCGCAAATTTATGGCCTTTTCTCTTGTCTCGAGGGATAGCCTTGAGAGAGAGAGAGAGAGAGAGAGAGAGAGAGTGAATGTCCACTCCTTAGTGGATATCAGTTTCAAGGAAAAGTTTTGTCAATGGAAGTTGAGACCTGATAGCAATTGTCTATCAGAACTTGTGAGTACTTTTGGGTTCAACCTTTTATTTCGGGACAATAGGAAAGCCCACTGCCCTTTAGTCACATATTGTAGACTGACCTGATTGATTGAGTTTGTTTTTATTGCATTGAATTTGACAATGCCACTACTTAGTTCTTATTAAAAATTATCTCTGATAAAGATTGTGTCATGTCATGTGAATGAGAGATGTAAGAGAGTGAATTAATTATTACCCCCTTCCACTAGTAAAACCCCTAGACACAAAAACCGAAAGAATCATTGAGTGAATTGTTTGTGTGTGGAAGGAGGTGAACCACACGCATACACACACACACACATACACACACACATATATACACACACATACACACACACTCACACACACGCACCTACACACACACACACACACACACACACACACACACCCACACACACACACACCACACACACACACACACACACGGCTCTAAGCAGTGTAAGACGCCACCGAGGAGTGTCCGTTAGTTGATGATGGCTGCTGTGTACGTAGCCTTCCAGACTGCCACACACACTCAGCGAGGTATGTACGATGATGTACACATGTTTGAACAAACAAATAAGTTATACTAATGCTTGAACAAACAAATGAATGTACACATGCAAAACAAACAAATGAATGTACAAATACTTCAAGAACCAAATAATGGACAAATGTTTGAACAAGCAAATGACACGACGAAATTCAATGGAGAGAGTGGGTAGATGACTCGTACTGACTGACTGACTACTCTTACTGACTGACCTGACCTGACTGACCAATTTGCTCAACCAAAGTGAAGTACACCGTTGAATTACATCAGTATGAATTAAACGAGCTATTCATTAAGGTAAACATAAGCCGTTAAATGAGCATATTTCAGGGGGGATAAAGTTCGCAGAGTTTAAGACGAAATAGGTTTAATATAAGTGTAACGTGTTGTTGCTTTTTTAATCTCTCCATGTTTCGGGGCGCAGAAAATATGCTTCGACACATTCATCATTATTGGGCCTTAGTTCTTATGAACCGCCAATGACAGTCTCTCCTTTTATTACAACGATGCATCAATCACATCATCATCATCACCATATCACATCACACTCATCATTCATCTCGTTCTCTCGTCCATCGTCGTCGTCCGTTCGTTGTCGTACGTGTCGTCGTCCGCCGCCGTCATCATCATCTTCATCATCATCGTCGTCGTCGTCGTCTGATCATCTTATCTATCTCTGAATTAGAACAGTACTGCAGCCCAGGATGAAATGTAATCAACTTCTACCACGCCACAGAATGGCCAAGTCAACTCGCTTATTTCGAGTTAGAATATCACAAATGTATCTCTGATTCTTTTTAAATGATGAGAAATGAGAAACATTTTTCTTGATTAATGTTTTTTCAAGGAAGAGTAGGGTGAAAATCATAGGCTTTTGCAATTTCTTTCATCCCGAGATTGCCGAAACGAATGAATAAACGAACAAACGAGTATGTTCTTGTCCATGGTCAGGCACAGAACATACGTCACTATGTGTCAATGGTCAGGCACAGAACATACGTCACTATGTGTCCATGGTCAGGCACAGAACATACGTCACTATTTGTCCATGGTCAGGCACAGAACATACGTCACTATTTGTCCACGGTCAGGCACAGAACATACGTCACTATTTGTCCACGGTCAGGCACAGAACATACGTCACTATTTGTCCACGGTCAGGCACAGAACATACGTCACTATTTGTCTATGGTCATACAGAACATACGTCACTATGTGTCCACGGTCAGGCACAGAACATACGTCACTATTTGTCCACGGTCAGGCACAGAACATACGTCACTATTTGTCCATGGTCAGGCACAGAACATACGTCACTATGTGTCAATGGTCAGGCACAGAACATACGTCACTATGTGTCAATGGTCAGGCACAGAACATACGTCACTATTTGTCCATGGTCAGGCACAGAACATACGTCACTATTTGTCCATGGTCAGGCACAGAACATACGTCACTATTTGTCTATGGTCATACAGAACATACGTCAGTATGTGTCCACGGTCAGGCACAGAACATACGTCACTATTTGTCTATGGTCAGGCACAGAACATACGTCACTATTTGTCCATGGTCAGGCACAGAACATACGTCACTATTTGTCTATGGTCAGGCACAGAACATACGTCACTATTTGTCCATGGTCAGGCACAGAACATACGTCACTATTTGTCTATGGTCAGGCACAGAACATACGTCACTATGTGTCCACGGTCAGGCACAGAACATACGTCACTATTTGTCCATGGTCAGGCACAGAACATACGTCACTATGTGTCCACGGTCAGGCACAGAACATACGTCACTATTTGTCAATGGTCAGGCACAGAACATACGTCACTATGTGTCCACGGTCATGCACAGAACATACGTCACTATTTGTCAATGTTCAGGCTCAGAACATACGTCACTATTTGTCCATGGTCAGGCACAGAACATACGTCACTATTTGTTCATAACTGTGTCTAAGCAAACAACACGGAGCTAAGAAATTCAAGTTTAACTGTAAATAATTGCACTCTGAGGCGACAAATTTGCCTCGATGATGTTTTCCACAAATTTGTAATGTAAAAACGTCTACGAGTGTAATTTACGTTTACTTACTTTGATCACGATTATCCCTCCAGGTTTACTGGAGGTCCTACATACTTTATCTGTCTGTGTGTGTCTGTCCCGACTTAACGGCTGATATCTCAAAAACTACTCGACCGATTTCCTTGACATTTTGCACACTTACTGGACGTTAGGTCCGATTGAATGTATCAAATGTTCAGAATCAAGGCTTGAAAAGAAAGAGGTTTTTTAAGGTCTTAAACTCGAAAGCACCTCCCTAAATAGTCAATTGATGGAATGACGAAATTGCAAAATGTGTGACGTCATCAATAACGTGACGTAATTTTATGTGCATGTCTATCTTTCTGTCCTGACTTAACGGCTGATTTCTCAAAACCTCCTGGACGGATTTCCTTGGCATTTGCACACTTACTGGAAGTTAGGTCCGATTGAACGTATCAAACTTTCAGAATCGAGGTTTGAAAAGAATTTGATTTATGTTGGTCGTAAACTCGAAACCCCCCCCCCCCCTGAGATTTCAATTGGCGGAATAGCCAGATCGAGTCAAACAGAGTTATCTTTTCCTACTTTCACAAAACAATGAGTAGAGTAGAGTAGAGTAGTCCAGGGCCTGTTGCCGATTCTGATGGTTCTCTGGCTGTATTTGCATCGCTCTTACGGATACTGGTCTTCTGACCAGGCCTAGTCTTTTTCACTTATGAAAAAAGAAAAAAAAAGCTTATGCGAGAAGAGTATTGACGTTGATGGGTTAGATCCGTATGAAACACCAAACAGCTTGTGGTCTGTCGACAAAAACCAGTTGCCTTACATAAACCACGCCAGGATTGTACAATATTTTGTGCTGGGCAAAAGTGCGAGAATTTTGCAGCCTTCAAAAGCTTGGGAGCTTACAGGACTTTCGTCTGTGGTTAATAATAATAATAATAATAATAATAATAATAATAATAATAATAATAATAATAATAATACAGACTATTTGTACGCACATACCTTCCCTAATAGGCAAGCTCATGGCGTTTACAATGAAAAAGTCCACACTCATACAAAGCATTCCAACACTCGCACACACTGTACAGTTGAAATAAAGAAAAATTAAATACAATACAATTAATGAAATAGCAAGCAATAAACAAAACACGAAACATAAAAGAGGCGCCTTGTCACTTGTGAAGCACTTCTCTGCTCGTCAGGAAAGACTGACCGGAACAGGTGCGAGAAGTGCGAAGCTACAAACCAGATGGCTGTCAGAACACAGTAGTTTCAGCAAAGGTAAATGGTCTGAAATAAATAAATTTTGTTTACTCCCAGGGTAAAATCTCATCTCACACCTTCCTATTTCACGGTCACTTGAAAGTTGTCGCTGCGAACACTATAAATGCTTTACAAATACTCAGGCACACAAGATCTCCAATGACAGTATTGGTAGAGCGTTGGTCTCTTGGTCATGCATGACCAGGTTCGATTCTGCGCTGAAACTTTTTCTCTCTCTTTTTTTCAAGAGGTTGTGGGTTCGAACCCAACCTGGTTTTTTGTGTTTGTGTGTGTGTGTGTGTGTGTGTGTGTGTGTGTGTGTGTGTGTGTGTTTTCCCCCTCTTTTCTCGAGAGGTTGCGGGTTCGAACCCGATCTTCTTTTTTTATGCCAAAACCTGGAGGTTCAGCGCCAGCGGTTTTTATTATCTGAAAACAATCGATTTCTTGAGAGGCAAAAGTGTGTGTGTGTGTGTGTGTGTGTGTGTGTGTGTGTGTGCGTGCGTGCGTGTGTGTGTGTGTGTGTGTGTGTGTGTGTGTTTGGTGTGTGTGTGTGTTTGGTGTGTGTGTCTGTGAGTGTGTATGTGTTTGTATATGTGTGTGTTTGTGAAGGGAAGGATGGCTGTGTGTGTGTATGCGTGTCTGCGTGTGTATGTGTGTGTGTGTTGTGTGTGTGCCTTGTGTGTGTGTGTATTGTGTTTGTGTCGTGTGTGTGTGTTGTGTGATGTGTGTGTGTGATGGGTGTGTATGGGTGTGTGTTTGTGGGTGGGGTGGTGTTTGTGTGTGTGTGAGTGTGTGTGTTGTGTGTGTGTGTACTTTTTCGGTGGTCTCTCTCACTCTCAACAACCACAAAGACAACGGAGGAGTATGTCCCGCGACAGGATACACCAGCACCCACACGCCACAGACAGCACCTTCACACTCCACCCACCATCACCCCCCTCACACCCAGCACCCAACATACGAGACTCACAGACACACACACACCAAACACACACACACACACACACACGGCACACCAACACACACACACATACACACGCAGACACGCATACACACACACAGCCATCCTTCCCTTCACAAACACACACATATACAAACACATACACACTCACAGACACACACACCAAACACACACACACACCAAACACACACACACACACACACACACACACACACACACGCACGCACACACACACACACACACACACACACACACACACACACTTTTGCCTCTCAAGAAATCGATTGTTTTCAGATAATAAAAACCGCTGGCGCTGAACCTCCAGGTTTTGGCATAAAAAAAGAAGATCGGGTTCGAACCCGCAACCTCTCGAGAAAAGAGGGGGAAAACACACACACACACACACACACACACACACACACACACACACACAAACACAAAAAACCAGGTTGGGTTCGAACCCACAACCTCTTGAAAAAAAGAGAGAGAAAAAGTTTCAGCGCAGAATCGAACCTGGTCATGCATGACCAAGAGACCAACGCTCTACCAATACTGTCATTGGAGATCTTGTGTGCCTGAGTATTTGTAAAGCATTTATAGTGTTCGCAGCGACAACTTTCAAGTGACCGTGAAATAGGAAGGTGTGAGATGAGATTTTACCCTGGGAGTAAACAAAATTTATTTATTTCAGACCATTTACCTTTGCTGAAACTACTGTGTTCTGACAGCCATCTGGTTTGTAGCTTCGCACTTCTCGCACCTGTTCCGGTCAGTCTTTCCTGACGAGCAGAGAAGTGCTTCACAAGTGACAAGGCGCCTCTTTTATGTTTCGTGTTTTGTTTATTGCTTGCTATTTAATTAATTGTATTGTATTTAATTTTTCTTTATTTCAACTGTACAGTGTGCGAGTGTTGGAATGCTTTGTATGAGTGTGGACTTTTTCATTGTAAACGCCATGAGCTTGCCTATTAGGGAAGGTATGTGCGTACAAATAGTCTGTATTATTATTATTATTATTATTATTATTATTATTATTATTATTATTATTATTATTATTAACCACAGACGAAAGTCCTGTAAGCTCCCAAGCTTTTGAAGGCTGCAAAATTCTCGCACTTTTGCCCAGCACAAAATATTGTACAATCCTGGCGTGGTTTATGTCCGGCAACTGGTTTTTGTTGACAGACCACAAGCTGTTTGGTGTTTCATACGGATCTAACCCATCAACGTCAATAATCTTCTCGTATAAGCTTTTTTTTTCTTTTTTCATAAGTGAAAAAGACTAGGCCTGGTCAGAAGACCAGTATCCGTAAGAGCGATGCAAATACAGCCAGAGAACCATCAGAATCGGCAACAGGCCCTGGACTACTCTACTCTACTCTACTCATTGTTTTGTGAAAGTAGGAAAAGATAACTCTGTTTGACTCGATCTGGCTATTCCGCCAATTGAAATCTCAGGGGGGGGGGGGGGGTTTCGAGTTTACGACCAACATAAATCAAATTCTTTTCAAACCTCGATTCTGAAAGTTTGATACGTTCAATCGGACCTAACTTCCAGTAAGTGTGCAAATGCCAAGGAAATCCGTCCAGGAGGTTTTGAGAAATCAGCCGTTAAGTCAGGACAGAAAGATAGACATGCACATAAAATTACGTCACGTTATTGATGACGTCACACATTTTGCAATTTCGTCATTCCATCAATTGACTATTTAGGGAGGTGCTTTCGAGTTTAAGACCTTAAAAAACCTCTTTCTTTTCAAGCCTTGATTCTGAACATTTGATACATTCAATCGGACCTAACGTCCAGTAAGTGTGCAAAATGTCAAGGAAATCGGTCGAGTAGTTTTTGAGATATCAGCCGTTAAGTCGGGACAGACACACACAGACAGATAAAGTATGTAGGACCTCCAGTAAACCTGGAGGGATAATCGTGATCAAAGTAAGTAAACG
>JAWQFJ010001143.1:104971-107471 GCA_034096865.1 Theodoxus fluviatilis
CTGGTGTGAGTGTACCTCTAAATTTCCCTATGTCACTGGTGTGAGTGTACCTCTAAATTTCCCTATGTAACTGGTGTGAGTGTACCTCTAAATTTCCCTATGTCACTGGTGTGAGTGTACCTCTAAATTTCCCTATGTCACTGGTGTGAGTGTACCTCTAAATTTCCCTATGTCACTGGTGTGAGTGTACCTCTAAATTTCCCTATGTCACTGGTGTGAGTGTACCTCTAAATTTCCCTATGTCACTGGTGTGAGTGTACCTCTAAATTTCCCTATGTCACTGGTGTGAGTGTACCTCTAAATTTCCCTATGTCACTGGTGTGAGTGTACCTCTAAATTTCCCTATGTCACTGGTGTGAGTGTACCTCTAAATTTCCCTATGTCACTGGTGTGAGTGTACCTCTAAATTTCCCTGTCAATGGTACTAAGGTATTTATCGCAATCCAGAGCTTTTGTTAAGGTGCTGTGCAATATAATACGTTCACTTTCAGTAATTGTACAATGCCATGTCTGTCTACAACAGACTTGGAGTCCAATCGTAAGGTTTTTCATTGGGTTTCTGTCGTTAATAGTCCGGAAGGCAACGTACATGTGCAATTTTAATACGGAGGACCTCCTCGTCTTCATCATAAGCCCTTAACTCCTGACGGAATATTCGGGGCGCCATTTGACAAGATGTACTACAGTCTTTTCCATTTTTCACGGTTGTGTGACAGAGCCTGAGTCTCCGCGAACGTGTTTTCAGTCCACTCCTGGATGTCATCTGTCCATTCTCTCCTCTGCAACCTCTCTTTCTCTTTCCCTGCACGGTTCCTTGTAAAACTGTTTTTGCCAGACCACTGGACCTTGTAACATGGACGGAGGTCCTGGGGTCTGGCAATTGAGGGAGACGTGATCAAAGCAGTCACAACTCTTCCCACACACGATCACACTCTTTCTTTGTACAGCGACAGGGACACTCGTTTCCCCCATGTTTCCAAAAGTGTTGTTGCGGCAGCATGTTATCTAGTAAAACCTTTTACACTCAAAAACACACCTTCGTGATCATCGTTTTTTCCAATAATTTGTGAGGAGTAAGAGTGTAGTCATGTTGCCTCTATAAATTTGGTCCTCCTAGTGCTGTCAACATCTCATGAGTGAGCAAGAGTGTGCAATTATTGTGATATCACTTGAGTTTCCGATTTCTCTCACTTTATACTAACCATCCAATGATCCCACCTCTCCCCCGACCCCCCCCCCCCCCATTCTCTCTTTCCCTATCCCATAAAAATAATTGTAACACACTATCTCAAGACTGGCAATTCAATAATAATATATTCTTTAATTTCATGAAAAGCAGTTGAAAAGTTCTTTCACTAGTTTCAGATTTGGAGTGTATCGAAACATTCAGAGTGGTCGGCCTTGGGCAAAGTCCAACACACACTAAGCGTCTTTCACAGTCATTAGCCAGTCATAGTGCGTCCTCCACTAACTTCGCATTGGTATACTTCGTATCTAAATGAGGGTGCGCGCGCATCACAAGAAAGTGACGAACTAATGCGCATGCGTAGAGGTCACGACAAGAGGTGAACTCGCCAACTATTTGCAAATTTCAATGGCCGACGTGTTGCCGGTTCGCTCACAAAACGCTCTATTTCGGGATACTAGCAACCCATCCAAAGAAAATATAAGCCATGCACAGCATTAATTTATCAAAGGTGTATGTTGAATGCATTAATAGATCGTGAAAACTCCTACAGTTTACACATCGAATGCAGGTCAACGCATCCACGCCGAAGCATGTGTTGCCATCGTTTGTGTTGACATGATTTTACGCTCTCGTCACTTTCTTGTGATGCGCGCGCACCCTCATTTAGATACGAAGTATACCAATGCGAAGTTCGTGGAGGACGCACTATGACTGGCTATTTCTACACAGGTTTCCACTAACTTATCGTGTCGTATTTTCGGAACTGTTCCTCTGTCCTCGACGGTTTTGAAGAGTTCCTCTCAGGGCTGAGGAGGGTAGTGGTGTCACTGGGTGAGGTGGGGTGGTACCCAGGGGGGCCGTCCCTGCCGTACAGTGGGGTGTAGTCTCCCCCCCATCGCCAGCACGCCGCCGCCAGCATCAGTTGTGTCAGCCCGCACACCACCCCTACCCCGGCACACGCGTAGAACAGGATGTCGTACTTCCCTGTGATGTCCCGCACGGCTCCTGTTGGTGACGTCAAATGAAGACAATTATTCCACTGTACACAATACAGTTATCGCGACTTTACAATGAATGACTGAATTACTCAATGATGGACTGACAGATTGATGGATGGATGATGGATGGGTGGATGGATGAATGACTAAATGGAAAGAAGGACAGATGGACGGACGGACAGACGAACGGACGGACGGAGGGAGGGACAGACTAATTGACTGACTGACTGACTGACTGACTGACTGACTGACTGACAAAAATGTTATGGTCTAGCAGCCTTTGCATGCTATGTGAGGGCACTGACGGTGAAAA
>JAWQFJ010001143.1:114971-124971 GCA_034096865.1 Theodoxus fluviatilis
AAAATCTTGGTTTACATTTTTTTTTACACACCGGATATAAAAAAAGTGTTTTTTCGATTCACCATAGAATAAATGGTTTGGAAGTATACAGGACGTAAAATGTCCATTTTGAGAGGAAAGAGAGAACGAGAAACTCTTTGTGTTGTCATGTCCCGCATACTAGCAACTAAGGTGGCAATACATAGAGCGGTACTAAAATAAGAGAAAGTAATACATGTATGTCAAAATCTAATGCAGGGAGCTTATGAAATAATGAAAAGATCGGTAGCTATATACATATGCTATGCCTTTAGATTAAGGAAATAAATATTTTAAAAATACGTGACTTTGCTGAGTTCTACAAGCAACTATGAATCCGTTGATGCTAAGATAAAACACTTGTACATCATGTTCTATATATTGCCAACTTTACTCGAGCGCTTGATGTGAACAAATCTTCACACTACTTGTATATGCGATGGGCCGATGGCCTCAATAAACGTCCAAACGTCCGAGCGTCCAAGCTTCAAAGCATCAAAGCGAGAAAGCGTGAAGGCGTCAAAGCGGCAGAGCGTCAAAGCGCCAGAGCGCCAGAACGTCAAAGCGTCAAAGCGTCAGAGCGTCAGAGCATCAAAGCGTCAAAGCGCCAGAACGTCACAGCGTCAGAGCGTCAAAGAACGTCAAAGCGTCAAAGCGTCAAAGCGTCAAAGCGTCAAAGCGGCAGAGCGTCAATGCGCCAGAGCGTCAGAGCGTCAAAGCGCCAGAGCGTCAGAGCGTCAAAGCGCCAGAGCGTCAGAGCGTCAAAGAGCGTCAAAGCGCCAGAGCGTCAAAGCGCCAGAGTGTCAGAGCGTCAGAGCGTCAAAGCGCCAGAGTGTCAGAGCGTCAAAGCGCCAGAGCGTCAGAGCGTCAGAGCGTCAAAGCGTCAAAGCGTCAAAGCGCCAGAGCGTCAAAGCATCAAAGTGCCAGAACGTCAGAGCGTCAGAGCGTCAAAGCGTCAGAGCGTCAAAGCGTCAGAGCGTCAAAGCGCCAGAGTGTCAGAGCGTCAACGCGTCAGAGCGTCAGAGCGTCAAAGCGTCAAAGCGTCAAAGCGCCAGAGCGTCAGAGCGTCAGAGCGTCAAAGCGTCAGAGCGTCAAAGCGCCAGAGTGTCAGAGCGTCAAAGCGTCAGAGCGTCAGAGCGTCAGAGCGTCAAGGCGTCAAAGCGTCAAAGCGCCAGAGCGTCAGAGCGTCAGAGCGTCAGAGCGTCAAAGCGCCAGAGCGTCAGAGCGTCAAAGCGTCAGAGCGTCAGAGCGTCAGAGCGTCAAAGCGCCAGAGCGTCAGAGCGTCAAAGAGCGTCAGAGCGCCAGAGCGTCAAAGAGCGCCAGAGCGTCAAAGCATCAAAGCGTCAAAGCGCCAGAGCGTCAGAGCGGCAGAGCGCCACAGCATCAAAGCGAGAAAGCGTGAAGGCGTCAAAGCCGCAGAGCGTTAAAGCGCCAGAGCGCCAGAACGTCAAAGCGTCAAAGCGTCAGAGCGTCAGAGCGTCAGAGCGTCAGAGCGTCAAAGCGCCAGAGCGTCAGAGCGTCAAAGCGTCAAAGCGCCAGAGCGTCAAAGCGTCAAAGCGTCAAAGCGCTAGAGCGTTAAAGCGTCAAAGCGTCAAAGCGCTAGAGCGTCAAAGCGTCAAAGTGCCAGAGCGTCAAAGCGTCAAAGCGCCAGAGCGTCAAAGCGTCAAAACGTCAAGGCGTCAAAGCCTCAGAGCGTCAAAGAGCCAGAGCGTCAGAGCGTCAAAACGTCATGGCGTCAAAGCCTCAGAGCGTCAAAGAGCCAGAGCGTCAAAGCCTCAAAGCGTAAAAGCGACAGAGCGTCAAAGCCTCAGAGCTTCAAAGCGCCAGAGCGTCAAAGCCTCAGAGCGTCAAAGCGCCAGAGCGTCAAAGCCTCAGAGCGTCAAAGCGCCAGAGCGTCAAAGCCTCAGAGCGTCAAAGCGTCAAATCCTCAGAGCGTCAAAGCGCCAGAGCGTCAAAGCCTCAGAGCGTCAAAGCGTCAAAGCGCCAGAGCGTCAAAGCCTCAGAGCGTCAAAGCGTCAAAGCACCAGAGCGTCAAAGCGCCAGAGCAACAAAGCCTCAGAGCGTCAAAGCCTCAGAGTGTCAAAGCCTCAGAGCGTCAAAGCGTCAAAGCGCCAGAGCGTCAAAGCCTCAAAGCGTCAAAGCGCCAGAGCGTCAAAGCGTCAAAGCGCCAGAGCGTCAAAGCGCCAGAGCATCAAAGCCTCAGAGCGTCAAAGCGTCAAAACGTCAAAGCGCCAGAGCGTCAAAGCCTCAGAGCGTCAAAGCGTCAAAACGTCAAAGCGCCAGAGCGTCAAAGCGCCAGAGCGTCAAAGCGCCAGAGCGTCAAAGCGCCAGAGCATCAAAGCCTCAGAGCGTCAAAGCGTCAAAACGTCAAAGCGCCAGAGCGTCAAATCGCCAGAGCGTCAAAGCCTCAGAGCGTCAAAGCGCCAGAGCGTCAAAGCCTCAGAGCGTAAAAGCGTCAAAGCACCAGAGCGTCAAAGCGCCTGAGCGTCAAAGCCTCAGAGCGTCAAAGCGTCAAAGCCTCAGAGCGTCAAAGAGCCAGAGCGTCAAAGTCTCAGAGCATCAAATAGTCATTGCGTCAAAGCCTCAGAGCTTCAAAGAGCCAGAGCGTCAAAGCCTCAGAACGTCAAAGCGCCAGAGCGTCAAAGCCTCAGAGCGTCAAAGCGCCAGAGCGTCAAAGCCTCAGAGCGTTAAAGCGTCAAAGCCTCAGAACGTCAAAGTGCCAGAGCGTCAAAGCGTCAAAGCGTCAAAGCGTCAAAGCGCCAGAGCGTCAAAGCCTCAGAGCGTCAAAGCGTCAAAGCCTCAGAGCGTCAAAGAGCCAGAGCGTCAAAGCCTCAGAGAGTCAAAGCGTCAAAGCGTCAAAGCCTCAGAGCGTCAAAGCGTCAAAGCCTCAGAGCGTCAAAATGCCAGAGCGTCAAAGCCTCAGAGCGTCAAAGCGCCAGAGCGTCAAAGCCTCAGAGCGTCAAAGCGTCAAAGCCTCATTCAAAGTGCCAGAGCGTCAAAGTCTCAGAGCGTCAAAGAGCCAGAGCGTCAAAACCTCAGAGCGTCAAAGCGTCAAAGTGCCATAGCGTCAAAGCTTACCCGTGACGACGCCCATGGTGCCAATGAGGAAGGGCACGCTCTGAGCAAAGGCGCTGGCCAGACAACCCACGCTGGTCATCACGCTGCCCACTGCGGAGCATGGCCCTGCCCCGAACCTCGTCACCAGCAGTCCCGACACCACGCCTGCAAAGCAAAGTCCTCCATCGCGCTACCGCTCCCTGACAGTTTCCTGCAGGTGGGGGGTAACTGTGGACTCACCGCGCCTTTCTACGCGATTTGTTGGCGGCGATCCACTACGGATATCGTGGCGATTTGCGCTTACTCTAAACTACTCTAGTGATTTTCGTGCTCACTGGCCTTATATAGCCTACAGAGGCTGATGGGCCGTAAACACTCCATCGACCCATCCATCCAAACATATGCTACAAGGATCGGTAGGCCGTATAACTTCATTCCGTCCATTCCATCATCCTCTTCACAATGTTTCCAGTGCAGTCTTCCGTTAGACTATTCCGATTATACGCGATTTATGAGCTTCTGAAATGTTTTCGACATGTTTGCTTGCCAAGATCACAAACCGTCATGCCACAAAGGTAAGTAAATCAATCTTAAATTCAAACAACATAAATTTCATAAAATACATTTATTTAGAATCCCTTTTTTTAACCGCCGGTCTATTGGCTGATTTCTTCCGACATGGTGCTAAAGTTCGTGGAATGACAGTGAAGTTATGATCTTGAATACCTCTATCAAATTACACATATTTCGTGGCTAGCCAATCACAAGTGCTAGTGTGAGGAAAGACAGCAGTAAACAATCGTGTCCTGTTTGTGTGTGCCCATCTCATTAATTATCATACGAAACTGCTGTAGAAGTCTGGACTAAATTATCAATACGTTGTCTACTTGCGTACCTTGTTGCAACATAGGAACAGTAAAATTCTGGTAAGAAATTGTCTATCTTCGAATATGTCAAGGAACATAGGAAATTTCACGTACAGAAAAAATGGTCTACATGGAATGATACATTTTAGGATGCCTACAAAAAAACAGACATATAGATCTCTCACTGGATGATTGCGGCAGAAGCAAGGTAGACGGCAAAGGAGTCGGAATAAACAAAAATTCATCCTGCAATAAAGTGTTCATTTCCAGCACGAGATAGACATATGAGAAGCTTCCTAAGCTAAGGCCACATTGGCGTTTAGATCTCTCAGCTTCAGAGCATTGGCTACCTTTTGAGAGCGATCACAGAGAGTGGCTTGCCGTGGCCAGGAACAGGTGAACCCTCCACAGCTCGGATCAAAAGTGAATGCCGCTACACTCATTCAGTTTACTTGTGTCCAGCCTGAGGAACAATGTTTACCATCGTCAGTGTGACTGACCACCAAGAAACTCGTTCTTGCTCGAATGTTTGTATTTGAAGAGGAAGGTGTTTTTATCAAATATGCAATATTTTCTTGAGTTTGAGAAACTAGGCTAAAGTCGGCGAGACAGCTTTTGAGCAAACGCATCAGTGTCCAACGTTACGTAAGAGCTTTCCTTAGCTTTAAATGACCATTACAAAGGGAAATATTTCCACTATAAGCGTGATGTTTTTTCTGGAATATATATGTGGGCATGAATGAATATCAATGAAATGTCCCATGTTGTCAAGGTTCCTACTCTAGTCTCCAGATGCCTGCTTCCAGTGGTGGGACTCGTTTCCCACTCAGACTACGGGGAGAGTGGTCTGCCAGAGCCTACCTCCACCAAAGCAGAAGCCGTCGGTGAGAGACTGGATGAGGCCTGCCTGGGCACTGGAGCTGTTGAACTCACGCAGGGTGGGCACGTACAGCACGCCCAGGCCGCCGGGAATGCCGCTGGACAGCAGGTTGGAGTACAGACACACCAGCAGCACCGCGTAGCGGCTGCATCCCAGCCTCGCCTCCTCCCCTGCGCCTCTGAGGAGGAAATGGAATGACTGCATTGATTCAGCCCAGTCGACTGCTTGGTAAATTAGACTGGATTATTACATTGATTTTATTTGATTTAGACGTGTAGCCGAGTGCGAAACTCGCTACAAAATAACCCAGTCTGTTCCCCTTTTCTCTAGACCACTGAAGCTAGCTGCGCCTTAACTGACTGCATCCCCCAATACCCTTCTTGCGTAATCAGACCTGACCCTTGACGTTCGACTGAGCCTGCTTCGTGTTATCCCGGTACTTCGCGATGCGGTAGCGGAAACACAAAGTAGGAGGAAACACACTTTTTTGCATTTTCTTGTTTGATTTTATTGCCATTTGTTGCTCGTGCTTTGCGCGCGAATGTTACATCATCAGTTTTGTGATGTCAGATTGTGACGCGGCCGAAAAGAGAACTCGGACTGGGGCGGTTGGTAAAAATGGATAAATGTGTACCCATTGCAAAGGGATCGGCGTTGTCTTCTTGAAACCAGAGTGTGTGTCAAAAACACCACTGTGAACCCCCACTCATCCACACAACCACCATCACAGAATTGGCGCTGCGAGCAGGGTTATCAAGAGACACATGCCACCCAAGAGACAGATACGTGCACAAAAGAAGGCAGAGAAGGAGCTGCGGAAGCTGCAGAAGAAAGCTGACCAAGTGGTGTCCAGCGATGACAGCGACATGGAACGCAGTAGCATTCCGGAGAGCCCAGCTACCACAAGTCGGCTGTACATGATGAAACCACCACAGCTGGTGAAGTTCGGAGGTGACGGCGACGTGGAAGAATTCGTCGCGGAGGCACGGCGGATCCTGGCACACTGCAGTATGGACGCCGGCACCAAAGTGGAGTGGCTGTTAGCCTCCCTGACTGGCGCTGCCCGGAGTGAGGTGCTGCACAGGATGGAGTCTGGCGCCAGCACGGCCGAGAAAATCCTTCAAGTCCTCGTCAAGACCTTCAAGGTTAGACGAAGCGTGGCAGTTTTAATGGGCGATTTCAGTGGACGCCGACAGACAGCCTCCCAGAGCCTGCTGACCTACGGTCATGAATTGGAGAGGAAGCAGGCACGGATCAACAGTGAGCGTCCCAACTTGATCTCGGATGAGATGTTGCGAGACCAGTACATTGAGGGTGTCAGCTCTTTGGACCTCCGTCGAGAGCTCCGCCGCTTTCTGAGGGCAAACCCATCGGCGGACTTCCTTGATGTCCGTGCGGAGGCACAGCGCTGGCAAGCGGAAGATGCCGAGCCAGAGGTGGCTACAGTGCAGCACGTCACTGCAAACCCGCAGACGGAGACCGGTTGCCAACAGCTTCAAGAACTAAAGTCACTCCGTCAACAGATCGCCAGCTTGACAAGAGAAATGGTGGAGCTGAAAACAGAAAGGAAGGAGCCTCGCCGACTTGGACTCGTCTGCTGGAGCTGCAACGAGCGCGGCCACAGAAGGCCCCAATGTCCCAAGAACCAGCAGCCCCGGTCCAACCAGGGAAACGAATAGGCCCCGTTGTCAACAACCAGACAGCGGGGGACAGCGTGACCAGATTGGTTGGACAATGCCCCGTAGCAACTGCACAGATCAACGGCAGAGATGTCAGTGCCCTGCTGGACACTGGAAGCGAGGTCACCACCATCACCCAGGCCTGGGTCAAGGAGAACCTTGGTGACGTCTCCCTGCAAACATGCAAGCTGACGTTGAGGGCAGTGAATGGAGGAGAGGTGCCCTACTCCGGCATCTTGATGGTGGACTTGAGGCTGAACAGACAGACATTCCCTGAGGTTCCAGTCTTAGTGGTGAAGGAGCCGGCCAATCCTGCGACGCAAGAGAGGAAGCGGCGACTGCCTTTACTGATTGGAATGAATATCTTGGGTGCCTCGGACCCGACTCTGGCTCCCCCCTCTCTGCAAGCTGTCATCCGTGAGATACAGAGTGGCCAGACCAAGCCCGAAGTCTCCACACAAGCCTTTGCGAGAGCTGCGAGGAAGACGGTGGTCCCAGCAAACTCTGCAGCGACTGTTCGTGTGACGTCGATGCAGAAGCCAAAAAGTCATCTGTTGGCTCTGCCTCTGGCCTCAGGTCTTCCTGGAGGACTTCTGCTGGTGCCGACTTTGGTGAGCGCTGACCCGTTCCAGAGATATCTGCGCATCGCAAATCTTCTGGACACTGACGTTGTCCTGCCAAACCGCACTCCCCTGGCAACTCTCCATGCTGTTGAGGACGTCGAAGGTCGAGATGAAGTGAGCTTCACAGCCCAGGTAAATGAACTGATCGTCTCTTATGGATCGCATGCTGTCCCGTCTTCTGAGCCTACAGAGAAGCTGATTTCATGCCCAAGCTTTGACGGCACGACCCGCCAGAAACAGTCGTTCCAGCGCGTACTCGATCGTCACCGGAGGGCGTTTACACAAAACGACCTTGATCTGGGCTACGCTGATGCAGTTCACCACCATCTCCGTACCAAAGATGACATCCCGGTTGCCCTGCCGTATCGACGCATTCCACCGCATCAGCTGAAAGAAGTACAGGAACACATCAGGGGACTGCTGGAGAAGAACATCATCGTCGAGAGCAACTCCCCCTATGCTGCTCCTGTGGTAATCGTCCGAAAGAAAGACAACACCATCCGTCTCTGCGTCGATTATCGTCGTCTCAACGCCAAGACCATCGGCGATGCGTATCCCCTTCCACGCATTCAAGAATCTTTCGATGCTCTGGTGGGTGCGCAGTATTTTTCGACGCTGGACCTGGCCTCCGGCTACCACCAGATCGCCATGGCGCCGGAAGATCAACACAAGACAGCCTTTGCTACTCCCATGGGACTCTTCGAGTACACCCGTATGCCCATGGGGCTGGCCTCAAGTCCAGCGACCTTCCAACGCCTGATGCAGAAGGCGATGGGCGACTTCCTATTCAACTTTCTGTTGGTGTACCTCGATGATCTTCTCATCTACAGCAAGACTTTTGAAGAGCACCTCGAGCATGTTGATCTCCTGCTGCAGAGAATCGAGGATACGGGCCTGAAACTGCGAGTGGACAAGTGTCAGTTCTTCAGGAGAGAAGTCACCTACCTGGGCCACACAATCTCCGCAGATGGCGTCAGCACGAGCAACAAATGGCAATAAAATCAAACAAGAAAATGCAAAAAAGTGTGTTTCCTTCTACTTTGTGTTTCCGCTACCGCATCGCGAAGTACCGGGATAACACGAAGCAGGCTCAGTCGAACGTCAAGGGTCAGGTCTGATTACGCAAGAAGGGTATTGGGGGATGCAGTCAGTTAAGGCGCAGCTAGCTTCAGTGGTCTAGAGAAAAGGGGAACAGACTGGGTTATTTTGTAGCGAGTTTCGCACTCGGCTACAGACGTATATTGAATTTGTTTGATTGAATTGAACGGAGCTGAACTGAATGGACAAACGTTCTTTGACAAGGGGAGTGACGTAGGCTGAAGTGACGGTCGTAAAGTCAGCTTCTGCATCAAAATATGGAGAAACAATTTGATGTTGGGGGAGGGGCGGGGGAGGTGGGGGGCGACTGTAGGAAGGGAATGGGGGAAGGAAGGGAAGGGGAGGTGGACAGGAGGGGGCGGGATAGGGGATGCAGAAAGGAGGGTAGTGACAAAAGAGGATGTCAGGGTCAGTGTTTGGCATGGTCATCACAGCTTCCGAACACTTAGTCACGAGTTGATGAACAATAAATATGATAAGCTTAGAATTTGACGCCTTGACGATGGCAACCAAAGTCATCAATGTATTAACCACCATTACTATCCGCATGGCTACCTCCCCATCGCTACATGCACAACTTTCATCACCATTTCCTTCATCACCAACGCTACCACAAACATCATGACCAACGCCATCAGCATGACCAAGCCCACCATTACTGCTGCCACCAGCGAACCTCCATCATTTTCAATCGGCAACATCGTCATCGTCGTCATCATCACCATCGTCGTTATCGCCATCGTCATACATCATCATCATATTCATCCAAAGTTTCCCTTCTCACGTTGTTAGATTTGAGTGCTGCGTTTGACACAATAGATCATGGAATTCTTCTCTCCCGTCTAAGATATGTTTTTGCCATTGACAACACAGCACTCTCCTTCCTGAAATCATTTATCTCAGAACGTAGGCAGACTGTTTTGATCCAGAGTATTGCTTCTGATCCTACCCCGCTAAAATACGGTGTCCCACAGGGCTCGGTTCTAGGTCATCTGCTGTTTCTACTGTACACCCAACCACTTCCCAACGTAATTGACAGTCATTCATTCTCTCACAGTGAATTCGCTGATGACACGGAACACAACTCCACTCATCCCAGTCAAATCCAACCTCTTCTCTCTGCAAGTGAACTTTGTATTTCTGATGTGAAACAGTGGATGACCCAGAACAAACTCAAACATAATGATTCAAAGACCGAATCTCTCCTGGTTGGCGGTAGAGACGAATTCGATCAGGCCCTGAAACTAACCATAGGTCAGAGTGAGATAGAATTCTCAAAGTCTGTTAGAAATTTAGGTGTCATGTTCGATGATGATCTTTCTATGAGAGTTCATGTGAACAAAGTTTGCTAGTTAGCTTACTACGAGTTAAGGAATATTAGCACTATTCGTCACTATCTTTCACAACAGGCCACTCAAACCCTTGTCACTTCCCTTGTTCTGTCCCGTCTTGATTATGGAAATTCTCTTCTTGCCGGCATTCCTGACACTCTGCTAAACAAACTGCAAAAACTCCAAAACATTGCTGTTAGATTAGTTTTTAGATGTCCCAAGAGAACTCCCACATCCTAACTCCTTCGTACACTGCATTGGCTCCCCGTCGCTCAGAAGATAGAGTATAATCTAGCCACTATGTGTTTCAACTTCTTCAATCAAAGTGCACCAAACGCACTCAAAGAAATTCTCACTGTCTACACCCGCGCTAAAAATAGCCGTTCAGCTGCAGACACCAAAAACGTTAAATGTCCCCCTTCGCAAAAAGAAAACCCAAAGACAGCGA
>JAWQFJ010001143.1:129971-149589 GCA_034096865.1 Theodoxus fluviatilis
TAACAGACGACACAGACATCACAGCAGTTTTTCACCTGATAGAACTTACCATGTGTCACCTCGAATGGCACGGGAACTTTTTCAACGAAAAAAAGCAACCCGTGATAAATTGTAGACAAGTTTGTCGAAAACGCTATGCCTCAAATACACTTCGATCAATTCAATTGACATAATTCATAGGGGTTCATGTACGGTGAATCGTGTTTGCAAACGAATAAAAAGTCGACAGTGTTTGTCCAGAAATAACCTATAAACCTACTCCTCAAAATATACAAATGAACGCTCGAACAGCAAATACTTCTGCGTACGTACACTTTATTATTCTCGGTCCCTGAGAAGCACATTACAGGCACAGCCGTCTATCAGCGGCAACCCAACTGGCACGGTCTCCGCCATTTTGGGTCATCCGGGCCTCTGCGGCTGGACGCGGCGAGGTACCTCCGGAGCTACCTCGGCCACCCTCCTTCACAGCGAGTGCCTCCTTGTGAACGAGACGCCGTAAGCAACGCCTAGCTCTCGAGATTCTCTCGAGATTTCTTGCTTAAGAAAAGCCGTTGCAGTGCATGCAGGGAGGTCAGGCGCGTCGGGGGATCGGAGGGCGAGAGCAGTGTCAAGTGGGTCACAGTCGAGATAAGTGTCCGGAGGCAGCCGACTGCCTGCTGAGGTAAGCGGTGGAGGGGGCTCGGACTCATCGCTATCGCAGTCGTCGTCATCGCCATCGTAGTTATCGTAGTAGAGCCATTATCATTCCTTACTTATTTTTATCATTATCAACATCTTCACAATCGACGTCGTCAAAATCATTCAGTGCTAATCTTAGATTCACACTTCAAAAGTTATTTGAAGAATGTGAACAATTCACCGTAATTGATCTCATTACAGCCGTATTTGTAATTCAGTGTTAGTTTGAGTTCTTTCAATGACCCACAATATTTCGTCGCGGCTTTTTTCCTGTTGAATCTTAAATATAATGGGCCCTGAAAATACTAGCTGCAGTGGACATTGAAATGAACACCTCTCTAACGTTTCATGCTTTCTTTGGCTCTTTGTAAAGAGTTGAGTTCCCGCGAATACTTAATAAAGAATGAGAAGATAGCAAGATAGCTTTAGTGACTGGACAAACAGTTGCCAATTTTTTAAAATACCGAAACGTTTTGTAAAGTTAGCAATGAATATACGGCTACTTCGCCGTGGTAACAATCTGGTCTAACCAGCAAGGAAACAGAACTAGACCGAAGCTGCCACCTGATTGATTAGATAAGAGTGCTACTACGTCCTGATTGGTTAGATAAGAGTGCTACTACGTCCTGATTGGTTAGATAAGAGTGCTACTACGTCCTGATTGGTTAGATAAGAGGGCTACTACGTCCTGATTGGTTAGATAAGAGTGCTACTACGTCCTGATTGGTTAGATAAGAGTGCTACTACGTCCTGATTGGTTAGATAAGAGGGCTACTACGTCCTGATTGGTTAGATAAGAGGGCTACTACGTCCTGATTTGTTAGATAAGAGTGCTACTTAGCGGTGTTTGATTAAAGCAGACCTTAAGGACAGAAGGTAAAAGTTTGACGTTTTTTCGATTCTCTTCACAGGCATCAGGCAACTGTAAAACATTTTTCCTTTCTCACGAACAAGATTTAACAGAATTTGTCTACTATCTGCCGGTGTCCAAAACGACCTACTGATGTGAAATTGTATTTTTGATTTATGTAAAGTTTTCCATTAATCCAGATAAGCGGTACAAAGTGTGACGACGCTTGTCATAAACCTGTCCTCCACCAGCAGTGAAAGTGTAAGGTAGAAAAGCCTGCTGGACAGTGAATCGTCCTGCAGACCCAACCTTCACACAGCCCAGCTCCGTCCTCTGGAGTCTCACGTCCACAATGACCACCCCGTCAGAAGAGAGACTACATGTCCTGAGGACTGCAGGACACCCTGCACACACAGCATCCACCCTGGGACTCGCCACTACACCTGAAGGCGGCCAGGGCTTCTTCCGTGTCGATGCTTACGTCGTGTCAGACCAGGAAAGGAGGACTGCCCGTACCATCCCCCATAGAGGCGATGTGGAGGACCAGGCTGCGTGGGAGGGTGAGGACCAGGCTGCGTGGGAGGGCGAGGACCAGGCCAGGGAGGACGTGCAGGGACAGGGACTGCTGGAGACGCTGACACGCTCCGTGGCCGAGAGCTTCCAGCGTGGCTGCGAACCTCTTCCCCTTCCTGCGCTGGTCAAGGAGAGGTGAGCACGCTGTGGCGTCTGTGGTGTGTGTGGTGGGGCGCTCTCTCCCCAGGCTCCTCTGTGCAGGACTGGGTCTCCGTTTATTCTGTGTACAGCGGAAGCCACATGGGCTCCCAGCGTGTTAAATGTACCATAGGAAAGGTCGCCCATCTCAATTTTTCATTTCAAGTTTTAAAACACGGTCTGGATACTTTTCTACTTCTCGTTTCGATTTGTGTGCGATTATAAGCTTCGGAATTTTCTCTGACCACTTCAATGAACTATTCATTGAAAAATTTCAAAATGACTCTACGGTGTGAGTAAGAGAGACAAAACAGACGACCTTAACATCTAAGACGTTAATGCTGCAAAACGGAAAACAAGAAAGGCGAAAATGCCAAAGCATGAGGATAAGCATGAAGAAATAAAAAAAAGTACTCGTCAAACCAACAAAAGCAAAACAGCTTGGAGTTAACAATGCATTACTTTCTAAACTGACACTGACTTTTAAAAAGTGCTCGCGCTCCTATATGCTGATGCAATCAAGAATCGATTATTTCCATGTCACTAATATTTTTGTCTATTGTGCATTGTGCGATATTCTAAGAAAAATATAAGCAAGAAGAGTGCAACAACAAGGAAATGGACAATTCGTTTCTTCCAATCACTGTCGTCCTCCTGCACTGACACGCTGTCTTCCTCCTGCACTGACACGCTGTCTTCCTCCTGCACTGACTTACTCTCTTCCTCCTGCACTGACACACTGTCTTCCTCCTGCACTGACACACTCTCTTCCTCCTGCACTGACTTACTCTCTTCCTCCTGCACTGACTTACTCTCTTCCTCCTGCACTGACACACTGTCTTCCTCCTGCACTGACACACTGTCTTCCTCCTGCACTGACACACTCTCTTCCTCCTGCACTGACACACTGTCTTCCTCCTGCACTGACACGCTGTCTTCCTCCTGCACTGACACACTGTCGTCCTCCTGCACTGACACACTATCTTCCTCCTGCACTGACACGCTGTCTTCCTCCTGCACTGACACGCTGTCTTCCTCCTGCACTGACACACTGTCTTCCTCCTGCACTGACACACTGTCTTCCTCCTGCACTGACACGCTGTCTTCCTCCTGCACTGACACACTCTCTTCCTCCTGCACTGACACGCTGTCTTCCTCCTGCACTGACACACTCTCTTCCTCCTGCACTGACACACTCTCTTCCTCCTGCACTGACGCTGTCTTCCTCTTGCACTGACACACTCTCTTCCTCCTGCACTGACACACTCTCTTCCTCCTGCACTGACGCTGTCTTCCTCTTGCACTGACACACTCTCTTCCTCCTGCACTGACACGCTGTCTTCCTCCTGCACTGACACACTCTCTTCTTCATGCATTGACACGCTGTCTTCATCATGCATTGACACGCTGTCTTCCTCCTGCACTGACACACTCTCTTCCTCCTGCACTGACACACTCTCTTCCTCCTGCACTGACACACTGTCTTCCTCCTGCACTAACACACTCTCTTCATCCTGCACTGACACACTATCTTCCTCCTGCACTGACACGCTGTCTTCCTCCTGCACTGACACGCTGTCTTCCTCCTGCACTGACACACTGTCTTCCTTCTGCACTGACACACTGTCTTCCTCCTGCACTGACACTCTGTCGTCCTCCTGCACTGACACACTGTCTTCCTCCTGCACTGACACACTGTCTTCCTTCTGCACTGACACACTGTCTTCCTCCTGCACTTACACACTCTCTTCCTCCTGCACTGACGCTGTCTTCCTCTTGCACTGACACACTGTCTTCCTCCTGCACTGACACGCTGTCTTCCTCCTGCACTGACACACTCTCTTCCTCATGCATTGACACGCTGTCTTCATCATGCATTGACACGCTGTCTTCCTCCTGCACTGACACACTCTCTTCCTCCTGCACTGACACACTCTCTTCCTCCTGCACTGACACACTGTCTTCCTCCTGCACTAACACACTCTCTTCATCCTGCACTGACACACTATCTTCCTCCTGCACTGACACGCTGTCTTCCTCCTGCACTGACACACTATCTTCCTCCAGCACTGACACACTCTCTTCCTCCTGCACTGACACGCTGTCTTCCTCCTGCACTGACACGCTGTCTTCCTCCTGCACTGACACACTGTCTTCCTCCTGCACTGACACACTCTCTTCCTCCTGCACTGACACGCTGTCTTCCTCCTGCACTGACACGCTGTCTTCCTCCTGCACTGACACGCTGTCTTCCTCCTGCACTGACACACTCTCTTCCTCCTGCACTGACACACTGTCTTCCTCCTGCACTGACACGCTGTCTTCCTCCTGCACTGACACGCTGTCTTCCTCCTGCACTGACACACTGTCTTCCTCCTGCACTGACACGCTGTCTTCCTCCTGCACTGACACGCTGTCTTCCTCCTGCACTGACACGCTGTCTTCCTCCTGCACTGACACACTCTCTTCCTCCTGCACTGACACTGTCGTCCTCCTGCACTGACACACTCTCTTCCTCTTGCATTGGCACGCTGTCTTCCTCCTGCACTGACACACTCTCTTCCTCCTGCACTGACACGCTGTCTTCCTCCTGCACTGACACACTCTCTTCCTTCTGCACTGACACGCTGTCTTCCTCCTGCACTAACACACTCTCTTCCTCCTGCACTGACACGCTGTCTTCCTCCTGCACTGACACGCTGTCTTCCTCCTGCACTGACACGCTGTCTTCCTCCTGCACTGACACGCTGTCTTCCTCCTGCACTGACTTACTCTCTTCCTCCTGCACTGACACACTCTCTTCCTCTTGCATTGGCACGCTGTCTTCCTCCTGCACTGACACACTCTCTTCCTCCTGCACTGACACACTCTCTTCCTTCTGCACTGACACGCTGTCTTCCTCCTGCACTAACACACTCTCTTCCTCCTGCACTGACACGCTGTCTTCCTCCTGCACTGACACACTCTCTTCCTCCTGCACTGACACGCTGTCTTCCTCCTGCACTGACACGCTGTCTTCCTCCTGCACTGACACGCTGTCTTCCTCCTGCACTGACACGCTGTCTTCCTCCTGCACTGACACGCTGTCTTCCTCCTGCACTGACACGCTGTCTTCCTCCTGCACTGACACGCTGTCTTCCTCCTGCACTGACACACTCTCTTCCTCCTGCACTGACTTACTCTCTTCCTCCTGCACTGACTTACTCTCTTCCTCCTGCACTGACTTACTGTCTTCCTCCTGCACTGACTTACTATCTTCCTCCTGCACTGACTTACTCTCTTCCTCCTGCACTGACTTACTCTCTTCCTCCTGCACTGACACACTGTCTTCCTCCTGCACTGACACACTCTCTTCCTCCTGCACTGACTTACTCTCTTCCTCCTGCACTGACTTACTCTCTTCCTCCTGCACTGACACACTGTCTTCCTCTTGCACTGACACGCTGTCTTCCTCCTGCACTGACTTACTCTCTTCCTCCTGCACTGACACACTGTCTTCCTCTTGCACTGACACGCTGTCTTCCTCCTGCACTGACACGCTGTCGTCCTCCTGGACTGACACACTGTCTTCCTCCTGCACTGACACGCTGTCGTCCTCCTGCACTGACACATTGTGTTTCGAGTGAACAAGTGAATGAAATCGACCTTTGCTCCTCTATTTGTCAACCTCATTTTAGTTTCCACTTTAGTTGTGGTGTCCAGTGTGAGGTAGATTTGAATGGGACCTTAAATGGAATCCATAGTGCCTTTGTTCGCATTTCGTCTGAACGTTTCCCTAGACACGTGACCCTGCATGACGAAAACAAGACAACGGGATTGGACTAAACTGCAAGACGCAGAACGGGCTGATATATGGATTGTGAGATTTGTCTTTTTAACCTAGTTAACACACATTTAACACATAGTTAACACATAGTTAGCACATAGTTAACACACAGTTAACACATAGTTAACACATAGCACCTAAACATTTTTTAAAGGAAGGACAGGTTTGACTTTCATTCTTTAAATATGTTATCGTGCGTTTATAGCACAGAACGACCCAGGGTGCATGATTAAAATGTATGAGGCTAAAGAAGTCAGTCAGTATGGTATTGTGCTATACATGTACATTCAGTACTTAGGCATGCTGTGACGTCATGGTTGGAGCTCCTTTCTCAAAGTTACTTTTCTCCACGCATGCGCTGTCACATACGTCTGCATCCGAATGTCGCACCCTTGTACTGTACATTGCGCCGTGATTAGCTGTTTATGCTTACATTTCCCTTCAGCCTGGTCATTTTTTTTAATTACCCTTTTGCGAATTTCCCAGCCGTCATGCATGCCTATGCAAGGGTCAATCTTCCTGTTTGTCGTCGGCTACTTAGCCCCCCTCCCCCTTCCCCCCCCTCCCCCCCTCCCCCCCCCCTCTCTCTCTCTCTCTCTCTCTCTCTCTCTCTCTCTCTCTCTCTCTCTCTCTCTCTCTCTCCCTCATCTCTCTCTCTCCCCCTCTCTCTCCCCCCTCCTCTCTCTCCCTCTCTCTCTCTCTCCCCCTCTCTACCCCCCCCGTCCTCTCTCTCTCTCCCCCTCTCTACCCCCCCCGTCCTCTCTCTCTCTCTCTCTCTCTCTCTCTCTCTCTCTCTCTCTCTCTCTCTCTCTCGGAAAGTACTCGCTAAGACTGTTGCAAATGTTCCCAACCATAGGCTACCTAGATAAGCATATATGATGTTACTCAACGCGGATACTTCAGACAATAAGAAGTGGTTCAGTAGAGTAAAAGATCCCATATGCAAGCATGGCTATACCTATGTTTGGATGAACGGAGGAGTGCGGAATGAGCCATTCTTCCTAATGCAATTTGGGCAGAGATTGCAGGACCACTGCCGCCAGTCTTGGGGCGCATGTAATCATAGTAGGGAAAGATTCCCACGCTATTCTACCTTTAAAGCCATATTTGGTCTAGAGCAATACTCTTCTTACTATGAACAAGTTCTGAACTAGTTTCATTCGCTTTCGGTTCGGAATAAATAATCTTAGAGTCAACCAACGTTACAACAACATGGAAAGGAGAAACCTCACATGTATATTGTAACATGGTGGAAGACTAAAAGCCCTTGAAATTTTGACTGTTATATTTATAGCAAACTTAGGGGAAAATACATTGAACCGCACATGGGGGGAGGAGGGGGGGAAGGGGGAGGAGGGGGGACTTAAGCTGGTTTCTGAAGGGATCAAACGTCCGAGCAAGGGCTGTAGCCATGTTTATTTACTATGCCCTGAAACTTCGAGAGGAGAGAAATGATTTACTAGGCTAGGATTTTAATGTTTTGTGTTAGAGGCACGTTGAATTTACCGACGTGCACATATGATGACGAGAAAAAGGAAATATCCACGTTTTATATAAAAAAAAGTTTAGTTGTTTATATATTTCAAATGGGCTGACGGCTTATTGAATAAAACTTCCTTCGTTCGCTCATTTTGTCTCTCAATCTGCCTCGAAGTCGTAAATGAGTAGGACTATTTAGGAAATGTACTCACTACCAAATTGTGGGCATCTTCTGCTCTCGACAGCATCTCAGTGAAAGCGAAGAAGAAAACTATGCAGCTGATTAAGGCTATATAGGAACTCCGCATTGTGCAGTCTTTTGTTTATTCAATGCGCAAATTCAGCCTTTTTTACCATACGGATCAGATTTGTGGTGTTTGTAAACAAGAGAAACCACAGAGAAAGCGCCCACGTTTGCATGCAAACGCTTTATATATCAATTAAAACACAGAATATGATGCGCAGTGGTGAGCTAGATATATTGTGTTCTTTAATACGAATATTCGGGCAGTAACTGGTTACGGCTGAATAGGATGTCGGTAAACAAATTGCCAAAGCAGGGCTGCTGACTACTATTGATAGAAAATATTTAGGCGAAGTTGAACTGGGCACAAATGTTGAGCGATGTTTGTCAAGACTTAAATTTTCCTCTGTGTGGACAAATGGTGGGCATAGGCATAAAATAGTTTCATCCGTCAGTCAGTCAGTCAGTCAGTCAGTCAGTCAGTCAGTCAGTCAGTCAGTCAGTCAGTCAGTCAATCTCTCTCTCTCTCTCACTCTCTCTCTCTCTCTCTCTCTCTCTCTCTCTCTCTCTCTCTCTCTCTCTCTCTCTCTCTCTCTCTCTGCAGCAGCCAGCGACCACATTGTCAGATAGGGAGCAGGCAGAAGCCCAGCCAACTTCCCTGAGGTCTGTGTCGAGTCTGTCTCTAGTTCCAATTCCTTATTTTGTTATCATGGAACGTAGACGGATTATGGTCAAAATTTGATCATCCGGACTTTTTCAGTAATTTGGAGAAATTTCTTTTGTTTGTCAATTTGAAACGTTCGCCCATTATTTTGATCCTGCTCTGTGTTTAGCGTCTTTCGATGCGTACGTTGCCCCTGCTAAAAAGTTGTCGGCCCACTGGCCTCCGAGGAAGGCCCTCAGGGGGGGGGGGCGGGGGGTGGGGGGTGGGGCTCTTGGTTTAATGAAGAAAAAGCTGCGAAAGTTTATTAGCCAAATACATTGTTCTTTTGATAACACCGTGGTTTTCAAAATACAAAGGTCACTGTCCGTATAGACAAGGATATATTGCTTTTTTGTACGCATGTACCACCCTCTGGTTCCCCATAATATGAAAATGCGGACAATTCAAATGGTATACGATTACTAGAGAAATGCGTGCTAGATATCTGTAGTAAGCATGATTATTGTGCACTTTTGCTGTGTGGAGACTTTAACGCTATGTGGTGGGGTACGGGCAGAAGCCTTTCTTCTTCACGTGTAGTGAGAATCAAACTGCTTCTCCTCCCGGTTGTAGAGCCATCGATTGCATGATATTGTTTAGTAGATTCTTTTCTTGCAGTATCCCTAGTATGCATTCGTGTACTGTGAATTTCGTAGTTTTGTAGCTTGTATTAAGTTGGAGCCCTTTGTAAAGGAATTTACGTAGGAATATCAAAGAGTAGAGATGCGTTCCGCCCACCACCATCTGGGCATGTGGGGCATCCTTAATCTCCCGACAACTATCTGGGAAGAAATCCAAGAGAAGATACAGGGGTTAAAGGTGGTGCCTTCAGCTGGCCAGAACAGAGTGTTTATAGAAGGAGCGATAGTGCCTGTGGGAACAAAGGGAGAAGCCCTGTCAGATCAGAGGGAGAATGGAGTGGTGTTCAGAATATCTGGGGCTCTGTTTGGCACCTGTTTGTGTTGGAGTGTGAAAGTTAAAAGGAATCTCTAATGGGTCAGAGGTTCTGGGACTGTCACAGCCATTGAGAACGGAGGGGTGGAGCCAGAGGAGATAAGGATTGGAGGGGGAGAGAAGGAAAGGATAGAGGATTCGGCAGACAAACAGGGAAGGGAGCGGACACGGTTAGTGTCGGGTGCCCTTGTATGCTGCTTTGTAACGAAGGCGAATAAAGGAGTTTGAAAAGTCACCTGCCAGACTTGTCCACTCGATATCCAATCCACGCTACAACATCTACTGCCATGCTCGACAGCCACGCACCTACCACAGCTAGAACAGCGAAATTGAACACGATTGACTGTGAAAACATGTTTGATGTTACAACAGATATTCTGGCTGAAACGCGATCTTCCAGTGACAACGTCGTTAACAGATATGGTCATTCTTTGCTGTCCATCTGTAAAGCCTTTGATTTGTCAATTTTGAATGGCTCGGTAGACGGATAACTATCGGGTATGTTTACATTTGTCTCATCGTGCGGAAGCAGTGTCATAGTCTACTTCAGAGTCTCTAGGGATTTGCGCAAACTTTGTCAGTCTTTAAATATTGTAGAGACTGTTGTCTCTCCCCATATGTGCTTAGAATTGTGTTTGAGCGCCTGTATATCCAGTCCCTGTAGTAAAAATCTAGCATTGTCATACAGTTGGATTGCCTGTGATGAAGTTTTTGTGGATGACTATGTGAAAAATTACGATAGGATTGTGAGGGATGACAAAGTGGATTAGTACATGTTGAGTCCATCAATTAATGTGGATGTTGCGACATATACTTTGACCTCATGCTGTGTACAGGCAGCACATTGTATGCGGAAAACTGTAAACAGAAAACGGAGAAATCGTAACTCGGAATTGCGGTGGTTTGACAAAGAGTGCCATATAGCTAGGAAAAAGAGCAGAAAATTGTTGCGAAAATACTTGCATTCTCGACAGATTGAAGATAGATTTCAGTATTTGAAAAGCAGGCAGGATTACAAACTTTTAGTTAGGACAAAGAAGCAAGTATTTGCAGATTTCTTGAGTTCTTTTTTGAGGGATAATATCAATGATAGTGTCAATTTTTGGAAAGCATGTAGACGAATATCATGTAAGACATACGTAGAGAATAAGCATGTCGATGGAAGCATGGCACATGCATTTTGCTAATTTATTTGCAGTCCCGTGTGCTTCCGGAACTGACTTTGTACACCAATACCCAATCCCTGTGCTTGATGATTATTGCATGCTTAATGCACCTATAACTGCCAGTGAAATCACTAATGCGTTGGCTGAATTAAAGACTGGTAAAGCGTGTGGCCCTGATGAAAGTATCGGTGAAATGCTAAAGTCCACAAATAATTTCTGCTTGACTCACTTCTTACAACTATTTAAAGAAATTTTTGATAAAGGGACTTTCCCCATATCCTGGTCTAAATCATTTATTGTATCATTGTTCGAAAGTGGTGACAAAGAGTCACCTGACAAATTATCGTGGCATTGCATTAACCAGTGTTTTTGGCAAGGTGTTTGCACATATATTGAATGACAGATTGCAAAACTGGGCAGACGAACATGGACTGTTGCGAGAAGAGCAGGCGGGCTTTAGAAAGGGATATTCTACTGTGGACAATATGTTTGTTTTGTGTAACATCATCAGTAAGCGTCTAGTTGCACGTAAGAAATTGTACTCTTTGGCCGAGTGGTTAGCGCGCTGGACCTACAGTCGCTTGCGACCAGTGGGTACGGCGTTCGAAGCTGCGCGGTTCCCAGAGTTGAATCTTTGAGCAAGATGCTTAACTCGCATTGCTTCTCCCCACCCAGGAGTAAAACCGGGTACCTGTGAGGGCAATGTTGGCAAAATGTAATGCGATTAACCCTTGTATACGGCCAAGCGCCAGCAACGGGTTGGAATACTCCCCAGGGAGCGGAGTTGGTGCTGGTACCTGACTGTGTGCGTCTTAAATGTCTGTCACTGTGTTTGTTGTGAGGTACCAGTGAGGATTGATCAAGATACCCAGTGTAAAGCGGTTTGAGCACCGATCAATGGTGGAAAGTCGCTATATAAAATCACACCTTTACGTTTACCTTTATCGATTTTAAACAGGCATTTTGGCACGGTCAAAAGGCAGGTTTTCTGGTCAGCACTGGAAAGGAATGGAATTAGGGGGAAATTACTGCATGCTTTGAAGGAAATGTACAAATCCGTGCAGTATTGCGTAAGATAATTTGGGGTCAAGGTCAGTTTCAGTTTTTCGACAGTTCTGTGGGGTTGAAGCAGGGCTGTAAATTAAGTCCACTTTTGTTCTCATACTTAATTAACTCTCTTGCTGACGAGGTCATTGACAACGCCAAACACAGTATCCAGCTCATACCAAACACGCCAGCCATATGTATTCTTTTGTTTGCGGATGATATCGTTCTTTTGTCTGACACTGTAATAGGCCTACAGAATCAGTTCAACGTTCTTAAAAAGGCTGCGGTTAGACTAGGACTAGTGGTGAATACCCAGAAGTCGAAAGCGATGATAAATCGACTAGGGGGTCATGTGGCAACCCATGAAAAGTGGTACTTGGGTGATAAACAGTTTGAGATTGTAAATGAGTATTAGTACTTGGGAAATGTGATAACAACCAAACTAGCATCCAGTAAAAACGCAAGTCGATCTTGCAAATAGAGCGAAGGCAGGACTTGCTCTACTACATAGATCACTAAAGAAAGTCCCTCACATTACTCGCGATGTATATTTCAAATTGTTCGATGCTCAGATCCAACCAATTTTGCTGTATGGAGCTGAAGTGTGGGGCATTGACGATTGTAGCAAAATAGAAAGTGTCCACTTGTTAGCTTTGAACTATTTCTTGAATGTTTCATTTCGCACCCCACATGTGATGGCTTATGGTGAGACGGGTCGTTATCCTTTGTAAGTAAATGCCATAATAAAGTGTGTAAAATATTGGTTGAAAATCATGAGTATGGAGGAATACAGACCTCCTCGTCGAGTCTATGAGATGATGCAACGTAGCGGACATGTTTCATCATGATCTTCTGGTATCGAGAAAATCTTAATCGAACATGATTTTGGACACGTATGGGACCGACAAACTGTTGCAAATGAGCGTTCATTTCTGATAATGCTAAAAGAAAAGTTGGTGAATAAGTTTCGTCGGGAATGGCGAACAAAACTAGAAGAAAGTAGTAGATTTGTATTGTACAGGGAGATTAAAAATGTACTCGAGCCAGAATGTTATCTGCAGGCCATTGACAAGAAGGCATTCAAGAATGTATTCGCGCGCTTTCGTATGGGTATTAGCGATTTGTTTACTCATAGATTCAGATACAGTTCTGGGCCATCACAAACCCTCTGTCCATTATGTAGAGAGAAAGATGAGGATGAAATTCACTTTGTTTTGGAATGTCCTGCTTTATCTGATATTCGTCAGCAATATATCATGGTATATCTTGAAGGAAGCCCTAGGAATGATCTTGTCACTCTGTTTTCAGCAGAGAGTCCATCTGTGGTCAGACCAGTAAGTGTTTTCTTGCTGAAAGCATTCAAGAGAAGATCCGAGGCACTAGACTCTGTCGAGTCAGACAGTTTCTACATTGATTAGCCGAGTTATTGGTAACACTGTCTCGGGACTGTAATTGACTTGAACCTGTAATATGATTGTGTTACGAGATACTGTAAACTCCTTTGAAATGGGCCAGTGGCCTGATCAAATAAACTTTTCGTTCGTTTGTTCGTTCGTTCATTCACTCTCTCTTTCCCTCTCTCTCTCTCTCTCTCTCTCTCTCTCTCTCTCTCTCTCTCTCTCTCTCTCTCTCTCCCCCCTCTCTCTCTCTCTCCCCCTCTCTCTCTCTCTCTCTCTCTCTCTCTCTCTCTCTCTCCCCTTTCTCTCTCTCTCTCTTTCTCTCTCTCCCCTTTATGTTGGCCGTCATCAGTTGATATCAAAGGGCATGCAGAGAAAAACCACAATGACACTGGGTCTGCGATTTGCGAACGGCCACAGCCGAGCCTCAGTTCTGGTAACCGAAGACTGCAGCTGTGACTCCTTTTATTATGGCAAGGAGGGAAGCGAGCGAGTTCCGCTCCATTTGGGCGAAACAAGCGCCACGAGGAAGGAAGGACCTGCGCTAAAAAACCCTAATGGGAAAAAGCATGGCTCCTACCATTTCCAGAGTCACTGGGGACTCGATCAAAACGAGTAAACATTCGGTACATGGAAAGCAACATAGGAGGGATATGTAAATCGATGTACAGGATGGTAATCTAAGAGAAAAGGCTGAATGTCGACAAGTGTAGGTATGGGGCACTGCTAATTGAACGTATCAAACCTGGTCTTGAAACAAAACAACTGGGGTGGAGTGTACATCACAAACTACTTGAATGGTACCCGGAGAGCAAACTCAGGGAAGCACGATGGACATCAGTAAAGCGTGAAAAGAGGGGCGGGACCAAACGTACAATTCGTAACAACGCCACAGACACGTGTCCATGAAAATCCCGACTGTACAAGGAAAGAGAAATCGGGGAGGCACGGTGTACGCCAATCAAAAGGGAAAATTTTGGGCTGTTCCCAAAAGACAATGAAAACGTGAAAAACCGGGCAGTTCCGAGATTACAATTCGGAAAAAGCGCCGTAAGCGCAAGTCAATGAGAAATACCGAATGTACAAGGACAGAAAAATTTGGGCACGGGAAGGTACTATGTACGTCAATCAAACGGGAGAAGTGGGGATGTTCCGCAATTACAATGAAAACGTGAAAAACCGGGCAGTTCCGAGATTACAATTCGGAAAAAGCGCCGTAAACGCAAGTCAAGGAGAAATACCGAGTGTACAAGGACAGAAAAATTTGGGCACGGGGAGGCCTATGTACGTCAATCAAACGTGAAGAAGTGGGGATGTTTCGCAATTACAATTAAAACGCGAAAGGTGGAGTAGTTCCGAAGTTACAATTCGGAAAACGCCTGTCAATGAAAAATCCCAAATGTACAAGGAAAGAAAAATCGGGGAGGTACGGTGTACGCCAATCAAACGGGAACATTTTTTGGGCTGTTCCCAAAAGACAATGAAACGTGAAAAGACGGGCAGTTCCGAGATTACAATTCGGAAAAAACGCCGTAAACGCAAGTCAATGAGAAATACCCAATGTACAAGGACATAAAATGTGCATCAATCAAACGTGAAGAAGTGAGGCTGTACTCCAATTAATTAAAACGCGAACGGAAGAGAAGGTCCGAAGTTACAATTCGGAAAACACCTGTCAATGAAAAATCCGAAATGTACAAGGACAGCAAATTGGGGAGGCCTGATGGACGTCCCTTCAACGTGAAACGTTACAATTCGGAAACGAATCCGCAAACGCCTGTCATGCAAACCCACCAGTACAACAGCGCGGAAAGTGAGAGGCCCTATGTGCGTGTGAATGTGTGCGTGCGCGTAGCAAAACGCCAATCAATAATTATCCCCGCAAGACAAAGAGCAGTGAAGAGATGGGTGGTTGGAGGGGCATGAGGACGGATGTAGAAATGAGAAAAAGATATACTCGCAAGACTGTAAAGGCGTGCGTTCCGTCCCTCGTTCTGAAGCTGGAATGATCGCGTGGGCTGGCCTGCTAGTGCGGCAGAGAGCCGGGCATGCGCAGTGCCTGTTCTGCCTATGGACATTCTCCAGTCCGCCGTGGTCACGCGGCGACCCTTGTTCTGGCGTCCCCCATAAATGGCCTTGCCCTCCGTGCAAAATCCTTTATGTTGGCCGCCATCAGTTGATATCAAAGGGCATGCAGAGAAAAACCACAATGACACTGGGTCTGCGATTTGCGAACGGCCACAGCCGAGCCTCAGTTCTGGTAACCGAAGACTGCAGCTGTGACTCCTTTTATTATGGCAAGGAGGGAAGCGAGCGAGTTCCGCTCCATTTGGGCGAAACAAGCGCCATAGCGCAGACAGCTGCAGGCTGTCTGCGCCACGCCCAAATGAAGAGACGGAAAGGAGAGTACCAACTGCCCCCCGTGGGCGTGGCACGAGGTGAAAATCACTGCAGATGAATAATCACTGCAGAGCTGAGACACCGGAGGAGCATCGGATGTAACGGCGGAAGGCGGAAGACCTCCAACGGCCGAGCATGCGGATTTGTTCATCCGAGAGGCCTTGTTGTGCCGCTGTAGAGGCGGCCCCGATACGGAAGCTATGCCCTTTGAAGGCGCTTGTGTCGAGCTGACAGAAGGCCAGAGCGGCCTGGAGTTGTGAAGTAAATACTGATCGAAGGATTGGGGATCTCGACATGGACTGGAAGAGTGGGCCAGGGAGGGGCCCCCGAAGGTTTAGGTAGAGCTCCATGTGTGTGACGGGGCACGAAGGGAAGTGTGCTTGGGGCTATCCAGTGAAGGGCGGAACTGAGTGTTTCGAATAAGCGGCAGCTGGAACTGAAACCCATCGGGAGACATTTGTCGTAGAAAAAGCCATTTTCCCAATGCATGCCGAAGAGAGGGTATTGAGAGGGGTGAAGCGGGTCAATGCGGAAGGCGTCGGCAATGTCCGTTTTTGCTAAGTAGCAGCCTCGTTGGGCGGAGAGGATGTGTGAAACTGCGTGGTCAATGGATTGAAAAGAAACTCGAGAACATTCACTGGAAATTCCGTCGTTGATGGAGCTACCTTGTGGAAAGGACAGATGGTGGATGAGGCGGTAAGCGCCGGGTTGTTTCTTAGGGACCAATCCGAGAGGGGAGAAAACCATGTTTGGAAAGGGCGGTTGAGAGAACGGACCAGCAATGCGACCGAGGGAAGCTTCCTTGAGGAGTTTATGAGAGACCAAAGCGGGCAGATCCAGGGTGGATTTGAGGTTGGGTGGTATGGGGTGAGAGGCCGTACCTGTGAAACCCACCTGGAACCCCTCCGCGAAACCTGTGAGTAAGGTAGAGCGTAAGGACGGTGTGTAACCGGACAGCCAGTGGTCGAGTCGGTCAACTCGAACTGGGGTGGGGAGAGGGTCGCTGAGACGGGCCGGGCAGCTGTGGGTGGTTGCGCGAGTTGTGAGAGATTCGAAAGGATGGTGGTTGGGCGGCGGACAGAGCTGTGGTGGCCCTAGGAGAGCGGGAGTTGTCAGGGCGGTGAGGCACCGGGCGAGAGGAAACGCGGCAAGAGGCGGGGAGGGCCCCTCCCCCCACCACGGCAGAGAGGCTGGGTGGGGACCCAGACAGCGGAAGCATTTGTGTTGGTATTGGCAGTGTGCGCCAGATGGGCAGGAGCCTGTAGTGTGGAAGGACCTGCAGGCTCCCCGGGGGACGTGAATGGGGTGTCTTAGTGAAGTGGAGGGTACCGCTTCCTGAGGAGTGCGCCGATCGAGGGAGGCCTGCAGGAAGAGCTCGAGGTGGGTGTGACCCCAAGCGGCTAGCTTGCTCTCTAGCAATTGCCGAAAGCTTTCGTCGTAAAGACGCCAGTTCCCACCCTTCTGAAACAGCGAGAAGACAGTTTGAAAGTGATGGGAGAGGTCCGGGGGTGGAACTTGGGGTTGTTCGCCCAGGATTGCGGAGAAAACGTTCCAAGCCCCCAGCCACTGATAGAAGGAAAGAGGGGGTTTTGTGGAGGAGGAAGCTGGGACAACCAGCAAACGACCAGCGTCGTCTTGCTGAAAGGCTAGGTGCAGTCGAGACGGATCTGAATGGGGCCTAACGAGAGCGTGGAAGTCCACATATTTTCCCTCCCACACCTGTGTTTTTATTTTGATGGGGATGTGTGTGGACACCGGGATGGAGGCGGTGAGGGGGGCTGGTTGCGGGGATGTAAGAGAGGGGGGGGGTCAGCTGGAAGGATGACGCACCCGCACCTGTGAGGAGGCCGGGGGTGGCGAGAGCCGCCGTGACGACCGCAGGTCCAAAGTCCGTGTTGGCCTGAGTCGACGGGGTGATGAGAGATCCGAGGGCTGTGTTGGCAGGAGTATGGGAGTGGGTGGTGACATCCTCTGCGATAACCCCGTGCCCGAAGACCCCGTTCGCCGGAGCTGGGGAGGGCCGGGTGGGAGAGCGGAAGGAGCAGGTGGCCCAGGAGCCGTGCCACGGAGAGCGCTGTGGATGGCGGGCAGAATACGCGCCAGCACCAAGTCGGCCACCACAGCCACCTGACTTTCGTCCAGGAGGGGAGAGGGGGCAGGCTGCAGAGCCGCGGGTGGAGGTGTGGACAGGTTGGAGGCAGCCGCTGCGGTCCTCGGGCGTTTTCGTGGTCGACTGGAGGCCTCTCGACCCCCAGCAGACGCGTTTTTGTTGGGCGGCATCTCGTCAGCCAACGCGGTCCCCGGCCGCTCGTCGGGCTGGAGAGTAGGGCGTGATGGGGGGGGCAGGCTCGGGGGAAAACCTCCTCGGGCGGCTCAGGTTATGCCTGGCGGCTCCCCGCACTCCCCCCGAGGCTCTGCTTGTGGGTGGCACTGAAAGAGAGCAATGGCAGACGGCAGCATGGTTGGCGGTGGGTGAGGAGAGCCGAGGGCGTGGTGTATGCGCTTATGGTATAATAAAGGTTTTTCCGCCCGCAGGATAGGCAATACCATAGTAATAGCATCATCCTGTGACCAGCAAATGAAAACGACCCTGTCCCAGGGTCGAAGTAGGCCACGCGGAACTCCACCAAGATAAGGGGGAAAACAAGGGTGGGAAAATTTTTTGAGGGACAGAGATAAGACCCATCCCTCCACGCTCTGGAAAAAAAAGGGGGGGGGGGGAGGGGTGTGTGGCGGGACACAAGCACGACAAGGTCAGGGGGAGAGAGCAGTGAGGTAGGGGGTGGGTGGGTGGCAGGACGCCAGCAACAACGAAGTCAGAGGGAGAGAGCTGACTCTACCACCCCCAAACATGCCAGCATGGTGTAGGGCATCCCAAGCAGGACCACAGTTTCAACAAGCGAGACCACAGTTTCAGCAGGGGAGAGCAAAGCGCCTCTCGCCTGGACTGGGAGGTTTCCACTGGACTGTGCGCTGGAGCGCAAAAAAGCAAGCAAGACCACAATTCCAGCGGGTGGGAGAGCAAAGACGCCTCTCGCCTGGACTGTGAGGCAACCCGCGGCCCCGCACAGCAGACGAGATGCCCTTTCCACTGGAATGTGCGCTGGAGCGCCAAAAAAGCAAGCAAGACCACAATTCCAGCGAGTGGGAGAGCAAAGGCGCCTCTCGCCTGGACTGGGAGGCAACCCGCGGCCCCGCACAGCAGACGAGATGCCTTTTCCACTGGAATGTGCGCTGGAGCGCCGAAAAAGCAAGCAAGACCACAATTCCAGCAGGTGGGAGAGCAAAGGCGCCTCTCGCCTGGACTGGGAGGCAACCCCCGGCCCCGCACAGCAGACGAGATGCCTTTTTCCACTGGAATGTGCGCTGGAGCGCAAAAAAGCAAGCAAGACCACAATTCCAGTGGGTGGGAGAGCAAAGGCGCCTCTCGCCTGGACTGGGAGGCAACCCGCGGCCCGCACAGCAGACGAGATGCCTTTTCCACTGGAATGTGCGCTGGAGCGCAAAAAAGCAAGCAAGACCACAATTCCAGCAGGTGGGAGAGCAAAGGCGCCTCCCGCCTGGACTGGGAGGCAACCCGCGGCCCTGCACAGCAGGCGAGATGCCTTTTCCACTGGAATGTGCGCTGGAGCGCAAAAAACAACAACAAGCAAGACCACAATTCCAGCGGGTGGGAGAGCAAAGGCGCCTCTCGCCTGGACTGGGAGGCAACCCGCGGCCTCGCACAGCAGACGAGATGCCTTTTCCACTGGAATGTGCGCTGGAGCACCAAACAAGCAAGCAAGACCACAATTACAGCGGGTGGGAGAGCAAAGGCGTCTCCCTTCCCACTGTACCGAGCGCCTGAGAGCACAAGAGCCGACAATGCTAGTTTTCACGCAATGTGGCACCCCCGGTAATGATCATAAATTTGGTGTTTTTTTTTTTTTTCTTCGCACACATTGTAAAATGAACAAATGTCAGGAATCAGGCGAATGAGAGCGTAAATTTTTTTGCACACATTGTGTAGAAATGAGAAAAAGATATACTCGCAAGACTGTAAAGGCGTGCATTCCGTCCCTCGTTGTGAAGATGGAATGATCGCGTGGGCTGGCCTGCTAGTGCGGCAGAGAGCCGGGCATGCGCAGTGCCTGTTCTGCCTATGGAAATTCTCCAGTCCG
>JAWQFJ010001143.1:149599-154599 GCA_034096865.1 Theodoxus fluviatilis
GTCACGACTCAAGAAGTGGTAGGACTTTAAGTCCGCTCAGGTTCCTGGACAATGCACCTTTAAGAGTTTCTGCGGTGTCAGCACTTGCTAAACTGCACCGTGTCGCACGTGCAATGCGAGTCGCCATGTGGCAGAACGTGCAAAACATTTATTTTTGCGTGAATGAACCCTATATATAGGGTCGTGTATTTCGCTAGGGGGAGGAACTTTTGGAAACAAGACTTTTCGTCGCTGTGTGTTGGTGCCGCGTCTCCGAGGGCCGCTGTGCCTGGTAGGATAGGACTGGGTTTGGCTTACCGGTCTGGTTGTGGGTGTGTGATTTCTTTGCTGAGCGTTGTCCCTCAGGGGGCCGTTTGCGCCTCGGTGGGGCAAGACCTAGGTTTTGGTTTGCCGGTCTCTCTTACTGGTCTGTTGTAAGGAGGGGGATGTTCCTTTCTTGGTGTCTCGTCGTCGGGCCTTTAACGGTGACATTGTATGGTTCACAGAGCCGATCTTCTTTGTAATTGTAATACTCATGTTAGTCTTGCTGTGTCCTGCGGGGTTCTGACGTCTGCTGGGACGAAGTCCTTTTTCTTGTGAGCGCCTATAGTATGGTTGCAGGGACGTCACGGCTGACGGATATGAACGTTGTGTACTCGTGTTGACGTTCATGAGGGGTGACTTGCACTTTGAAGTGGTTTTTGGAAACATGGTAGGAATAATTGTATGTAATTAGAGGTTTGGTTGTTTGTTCCCCTTGACAAGAATTGTTGTAAGAAACTTTACTGCTGGAAAGTTCTAGCAGTACTGCAATTTGTTGTGTGTGTTGGTAGTGATAACCATTGATGATTTTGAGCTGAAAGTATTGCTTGTGCTTTGGGGAGCTTTTGTAGGTTTGTGATTGTTGTTATCTGTGGAGAGATTTTGTGTGGATTTGTGCTGGATGTGTTTCTGGCATAATGGTGGTTTGGTGGAGTTGAGGTTTGAAATTATATTTGCATTGACTGGTTCTTTCTTGTATTATGTTATTAACTTGTGATATTGATTTATGTCTGGTTGGCGTTGTTTTGAAATAGTGTTAGGTTTGTTGGGACAATCAGGCGATTTTCCCTTTAAACATAAATATCTGCACGGGACTCGCTTTACATCAGCAGTCAACCACCCGGGCCGTGACAGATTGGGGGCTCGTCCGGGATATTGCCTCGTTGTCCATGATTTGTTGTTTACCTGATTTATAGGGATTCAATTCATGTATGCACATGTGTTTCTCACTGTGATATTTGTCGGGTTTGTTTTGGTTGGTTTTTTTTCGACTTTGAGGGTTTTTGTATCTGCATGCTTGCTTACCTGTGTTTGACCTTGAACCCATATCTCTGCGCGTCTTGACTGCTCCGCGTATTGACTTTTCGGGGTTAGAGAACTGGCATTATGGCTGATGCAGGGAGAGTTACAAGAGGTAGGGCAGCGAAAGGGCCACCAGAGTCGCCTAGATTGGGGGATGCCGCAATACCGGGTTCCGTTCTGGCGAGTACTTCCCCCGTCGTCGCCACTCCCACTCGACAGTATGTGCCAGAACCCAGAGGAGAAACGCCGCGGTTACAAGGTCTGGGGGCGAGGCCAGAGAAAGAAAAGCCGATACCAGGAGAGCTTCCAGCGAAAACGTGAAGGCGATGGTGGCTCACAGCTTCAGTGGCTGGCAATGTTGCAGTACCTTGATAGAAGGGAAGAGAAGGAACGTAGGGAACGAGAAATAGAACGGAAAGAACGGGAAGAGAAGGAACGGAAGGAGAGGAAAGAAAAGGAAGAGAAGGAGCAACGAGACAGGTTGGAAAGAGAACGAGAAATGCAGCGACGGGAAGAACGAGAACGCGAAAGGGAACAGCGAGAACGCGAAAGGGAAGAACGAGAACTGCAGCGACGGGAAGAACGCGAACTGCAACGAAGAAAAGAAGACATGGAATGCTGGCGGCAGACACTCAAAGAGTTGGTCGGGAGGCAAGCTCAGACTCGCGAACCTAAGGCTACTCTAGCTCAAGTAAAATTGGAACCACCCAGATTCAAGCCAGGAGACGATTTGGATATCTACTTGACCCGGTTCGAGACCATCGCGCAGGGAGAGGAGTGGCCAGAGGACACCTGGGGAAGGGCGCTTATGGCCTTAATGGATGGTACAGCAGGAGAAACGCTGGCTGCGTTGTCTCTGCAAGAACTACAAGAGTATGAGGAGGTCAAGAAGGCTCTTCAAACCCGGTTCCACCTCACTGCCGAATCCTACCGGAAGAGATTTCGTCAGGCTAGACGAGACGCGAACGAAACCTTCCATCAGGCTCTACTACGGCTGAAAACTCTGCTGAAGAGGTGGATGGCGAGAGCTGGGAAAAAGGAAACGTTTGATGACCTAGCCGATCTCGTGCTCCAAGAACAGCTCTACGAGACGATGAACGCGGGTCTAGCCACGGCAGTGCGAACTAAAGCTCCCAACGACGTAGAGACGGTGGCTGACATTGCGGACCGGCATTTGGAGGCCAGGTTGGCCACTGAGGTTCCAGCACCCATGGGGAGTAGTCAGGGCAAGGGATCGCCACGACACCTGTCTCCAGTGAATGAAAGGGACACGACAGCTCCAAGGGGAGTACTAGAAGCGGCCGGGTGTTGGCATTGCGGTGATCCCGGGCATGTTAAACGTCGTTGCCCATCTCTGAACAGGACACTGAAACCCAGGGAACAGGTCACCCAGGTACACTTCGTATCTGTGGGGACTACCTTTGACAGCAGGGTCTGCTTTCCTGTTCACAACCGGAAGGTGACGGTGAACGGGAGAGAGGTGAATGCAATAAGAGACACTGGAAGCGACCGGATTCTCGTTCCATCACACCTCGTCTTTCCACAAGATTACACGGGACAAGAGATCCTAGTGCAGTCCGTTCACGGGACGCGATCACACCCTCTTGCTAGAGTCCAACTCGTTGCTGACTTCTTCTCAGGTAGCACGGAAGTAATAGTGATTGACGACTCGTCGCTACCCGTCATCCTGGGAAATAGCTGGCATGATCCTGAAGGAGGTGAAAAACCTATACCAGTGCGAGTGACTGCCTCGCCAGTTCAGACAAGGGCACGGAGAGCACGCGGAGAAGCTGCTTGTCAACTGAGACAATCTATGCTGGGTGACGTCACTCCGGAAAAGCTCGCCGCTAAGCAACAGTCTGATACAACCCTAGAGAAGCTGCGCGGGTTCGCTCAGAAATCCGATGACACTAGGCCGACGCAATGTCGGATGATGAGGCAGATCCTCTACCGTGAGCATGAGGATAAGCAAGGAAACCAGGTCCCCCACCCGTCCGACCTGGACCGGACTGTTGAAGCCAAAGAGACTATCACCAGCAGCCATGGTACCATGTCTTCAGAGCATGCATATTCCTTAATGCCCCGCACCAGCATGTCGCCAAGGAAGTATCAAAGGAAATTCCCGCTGGTGCCAAAGCAGCTTGAGGGACCAGTGCTGGAGCTCTCCAAGACTGCCAGGCCCAACCTGAAGGAGCAGATGATGGAGGGCACACCGCTAGAAGTTCCCCCGGTTGAGACTCTGCACACCGGGCGATTCCGGCAGGCCTGCCAGAGCCACTACGAGGAAAAGTACTTGAAGTTTGAAGGGAGTGGTCATCCTTTGACTCGTGGGAAAACGGCCAGAGGAAGGAAAGAGGAGCAAAGGAAAATGAAGAACAAAGAGTTGGAGAAGAGGATCAAAGAAGAGGGTTTTGAAAAGTTAAGGAAAAGATCAAAGTGGAAGAGAAACCAAATGGTGAGATGGACTCAAAGGAAATTCACACTGGGGACCGATCACCAACCACTCCAGTATCTCCGGACCATGGAAGCCTCCAATGGACCTTTTCACCCGTTCGCCTCGGACCCTGGAATTGAAGTTATGGAGCTGCAATCTGATGCCAGGAAAGGACAACCTGGGAGCCGACTTTTTGAGTCGTATTTGAATGATCGTTCTGACGCAAGGGTCAGACCTAGGGGGTGAGGACTGTCACGACTCAAAGAAGTGGTAGGACTTTAAGTCCGCTCCCGGTCCTGGACAATGCACCTTTAAGAGTTTCTGCGGTGTCAGCACTTGCTAAACTGCACCGTGTCGCACGTGCAATGCGAGTCGCCATGTGGCAGAACGTGCAAAACATTTATTTTTGCGTGAATGAACCCTATATATAGGGTCGTGTATTTCGCTAGGGGGGAGGAACTTTTGGAAACAAGACTTTTCGTCGCTGTGTGTTGGTGCCGCGTCTCCGAGGGCCGCTGTGCCTGGTAGGTAAGGCCTGGGTTTGGCTTACCGGTCTGGTTGTGGGTGTGTGATTTCTTGCTGAGCGGTGTCTCAGGGGGCCGTTTGCGCCCGGTGGGCAAGACCTGGTTTTGGTTTGCCGGTCTCCTTACTGGTGTTGTAAGGAGGGGAATGTTCTTTCTTGGTGTCTCGTCGTCGGGCCTTTAACGGTGACATTGTGATGGTTCACAGGCCGATCTTCTTTGTAATTTAATCTCATGTTAGTCTTGCTGTGTCTGCGGGGGTCTGACGTCTGCTGACGAAGTCTTTTTCTTGTGTGCGCCTATAGTATGGGTGCAGGGCCGTCACGGCTGACGGATTTGAACGTTGTGGACTCGTGTTGACGTTCATGAGGGGGTGACTTGCACTTTGAAGTGGTTTTGGAACATTGTAGGAATAATTGTAGTAATTAGAGGTTTTGGTTGTTTGTTCCTTGACAAGAATTGTTGTAAACTTACTGCTGGAAAGTTCTAGCAGACTGCAATTGGTGTGTGTTGGAGTGATAACCATTGATGATTTGAGCTGAAAGTATTGCTTGTGGCTTCTTGGGTAGAGAGCTTTTGTAGGTTTGTGATTGTTGAGTTTATTCTGTGTGGGAGAGATTCTGTTGTGGATTGTGTGCTGGAGCAGTGTTTCTGCGCATAATTGGTGGTTGTGGAGGTGAGGTGTGAAAATTATATTTGCATTGACTGGTTCTTTCTTGTAT
>JAWQFJ010001143.1:157099-172099 GCA_034096865.1 Theodoxus fluviatilis
TTAGCATAGATGTTTTATATAGATACATACTTAAAATCAATTTTCTTTCTTTTGTCTGCTGGACATGAGAGATCTGATTGGGTCGTTACTGTCAGATTCAAGACTTGTTAATACGCAGCGTGCTCTCAAATCAAATAGGGCAGGGCGGTACAGTAAAATATGTTGTTCCATTTCATCTTGCTCTCGGCAAAGTGGACACGATTTGCTGGCATTTCCTCCATATCTATATTTATGTACATACAAATCAGTAATACCCATTCTGTATCTTATGAAAGCATCCTGAGAGAGAGAGAGAGAGAGAGAGAGATAGAAAGAGAGAGGAAGAGAGAGGAAGAGAGAGAGAGAGAGAGGAAGAGAGAGAGAGACAGAGAGAGAGAGAGAGAGAGAGAGAGAGAGGAAGAGAGATAGAGAGAGAGAGAGGAAGAGAGATAGAGAGAGAGAGTGGGGAAGAGAAAGATAGATAGATAGAGAGAGAGAGAGAGAGAGAGAGCGAGAGAGGAAGAGGGGGGGGAGAGAAAGAGAGAGTCATACGGAGAAAAGCATCCGTATTTAAGTAGGTGTGTTAGAATCCCAGACAGACAAGAACAAACTTGACACTTTTGTTGACACTGAAGTGGACTTAGGCTGGTTTCCTCTCATATTGTACATGTATATATATGGCTCCCCAATAAATCCACGCGCCAGTGTGTCTCCACCCACCCCGAATGGAGAGCTTGCAACAATAATTCATGTCATGAAGAATTCAAGTTAGAGTCACACATAAATAAAACTTTTTAGGTAAACAAATTAATGTCTGATTGATCAATCTTTAAAGAGCACTGTGAATAACCACATACTTAAAATGCGTGCAAGAAACAGTATCACAATTGGATGGAGGGAGGGGGGGAGGGACGGACGGGCGGACGGACGGACGGACAGATGGACGGACGGATGGATGGATGGATAGATGGACGAATGAATGGGAAAGGCATTACGACCAACTAGCCTTTTCAGGCAACATAAAACCTGTTTGTAACTGGACGAGCCACTAGTTCGACGAACTTGTTCGGCAAACCATGTATTGCGTCTGAATAGGTCGCCTGTGAACTTGTTCGGAGTCAGGTACTTAGGACGTAACCATGTTTTGTTTCTTATCTAACTTTACTGATTATTACGCATTCGTCACTACCCGAACCAAGTTGAATTTAAGGCAATCAAAAGAACGAAAGAAACCCATCCGGTTGATCATGAGCAAGTCAAGGCCCCATACCCTAGTCATTCGCTTGGGACAACTTTCACAGGAAGAATCATAAAGGAGTAAAATCATCGCTCCGCGTGCTTGGCATCGCGAAAAGGAAGGCACGACACATGCAAAACTAACCAATAAAACAGTTACCGGCATCAGCATCCGTAACCTCAAAACTCACAAAAGGATTGTCATTAGGTTTCCAAAATGGTGATCTACTTTCAAGAGGAACTCTAAATCCCCAAAGTTTTCATTTCAAACTGCGTCACTCAGACGTCCACACGGAACCAGAAGTCGCCGACATTGTCAGGCAGGAGTCTGTAGAACATAAAACATACAGAAGATCCGTATACACAGCCCTTATCGTGTGCTTCAGGCCTGTTTGATCAAGTCGATGTCTTGACAGCAGTCAAGAATAGATCAACGAGCGATAAAACTTTACAACTGATCGACCTTCCAAGGTCAAGGAGGAGCTACATTCAAGGAAGGGGAGTGAGGGTGGGGGTGGGTGCTGGGGGTGGGGTGGAGATTGGAGGTGGGTGCTGGGGGTGGGGTAGAGATTGGAGGTGGGTGCTGGGGGGTGGGGTGGAGATTGGAGGTGGGTGCTGGGGTGGGGTGGAGATTGGAGGTGGGTGCTGGGGGTGGGGTGGAGATTGGAGGTGGGTGCTGGGGGTGGGGTGGAGATTGGGGGTGGGTGCTGGGGGTGGGGTGGAGATTGGGGGTGGGTGCTGGGGGTGGGGTGGAGATTGGAGGTGGGTGCTGGGGGTGCGGGGGTGGGGTGGAGATTGGAGGTGGGTGCTGGGGGTGGGGTGGAGATTGGGGGTGGGTGCTGGGGGTGGGGTGGAGATTGGGGGTGGGTGCTGGGGGTGGGGTGGAGATTCGAGGTGGGTGCTGGGGGTGGGGTGGAGATTGGAGGTGGGTGCTGGGGGTGGGGTGGAGATTGGAGGTGGGTGCTGGGGGTGGGGTGGAGATTGGAGGTGGGTGCTGGGGGTGGGGTGGAGATTGGAGGTGGGTGCTGGGGGTGAGGTGGAGATTGGAGGTGGGTGCTGGGGGTGGGGTGGAGATTGGAGGTGGGTACTGGGGGTGGGGTGGAGATTGGAGGTGGGTGCTGGGGGTGGGGTGGAGATTGGAGGTGGGTGCTGGGGGTGGGTGGAGATTGGAGGTGGGTGCTGGGGGTGGGGTGGAGATTGGAGGTGGGTGCTGGGGGTGGGGTGGAGATTGAGGGTGGGGGGAAGGAAAGTAGTGGCCATATCAGAGAATACTATCTTCATCTTGCCAAGAATTGAATGCATCCTTTCACGAAACGGTTGAACGAGAACAAATATTTTCATCATGCATTTGCCCAACAATTAATTCTGGCGGATGAATGTCTACATTTTTGTCATACCAGCAGGTGTATTCCAACTGATAAAGAGAGGTGGGGGGGGGGATTGGAGGTTATGGGATGTAGATAGGGGTGTGGGTGGAAGCGTCTAGCGGCTTTCATTGTATGAAACACAATTATACTACCTGCAAACATAAGCTAATGATAAAGTGAGGGAAATTTGGAATAGATATGACTTCTGACAAAAGAAAAGCTGGCGCAGGAAAATAATTCCCCTCAGGGAAATACCTTGAAATAAGGGGAACGTGACTAGCATGCTTTTGGCGAAGTGGAAATGAGGAGTCTATGGAAAAAAGAAGCACAACACATCTCAGGATGAAGAGGTACGCTTCGGGTAAACGTCGCGACGCCCTCAGCCTCATTTCACTTCAGAAGATCATGGAATAGTTCTCAAAAACACACAGGCTTTAGTCCTGCCTTATCCCTCTCCTGCCCCAGCCTACAGGCTGCACATGGACATCGTGCTTGACGGATGTGCAGGGACTGTGCACTTTTAAGTGGGACACGCTATCAGAAGTACTCCGAGCTGCACTGCGCGCTGCCTGCAAATCGCCCACGGCGAGGGGTCGACAGTGTGGGCCCCGACTTGACCCCGTCCCCATTGACTGGCGTGATAAACGAGCTGCAAAGCCCTCCGTGTGCTCGATCCTCTCCAAACGCTACACGGCGTCTGCCACCTGACTCGCACGTGTTGGCGTGCAGACAGCCTGGCTGTGGGGTTGGAGGGACCCCACTACAGCTTGAGTCTCTACCGTGGATCTTGGTCTTTGCAAGTGTGTCCATTAAGACGAGAGAATGCAGAGTTTGATTTGGTTTGCAATTTTTACAAGCGAGTGGCTGGTGTATGAGGAGTAAAGTTGAGAAGAAGAAGTGGGGGAGGAAGGGAAGAAAGGAGGAGAGGAGAGGAGGAGGAGGAGGAGGAGGAGGAGGAGGGAGGAGGAGAGAGGAGGAGGGAGGAGGAGGGGGGGGGGGGAGGAGGAGGAGGAGGAGGGGAGGAGGAGGAGGAGGAGGAGGAAGAGGAGGAGGAAGAGGAGGAGGAGGAGGAGGAGGAGGAGGAGGAGGAGGAGGAAGAAGAAGAAGAAGAACAAAAGGAGGAGGAGGAGGAGGAGGAGGAGGAGGAGGAGGAGGAGGAGGAGGAGGAGGAGCAGGAGCAGGAGCAGGAGCAGGAGAAGGAGGAGCAAAGGAGGAGGAGCAGGAGCAGGTGCAGCAGGAGAAGGAAGAGGAACAGGAGGAACAGGAGGAGGAGGAGCAGGAAGAGGAGGAGAAGGATCAGGAGGATCAGGAGAAGCAGGAGGAGGAGAAGCAGGAGGAGGAGAAGCAGGAGGAGGAGGAGGAGCATTAACAACGACATTTCTTATACAGAAAGAAATTAAAAAGTGGAGAACTAGGGTAAGAGGACAAGATGAAAAAGGTTTAAATAACGTAAAAAAAGAAATAAAGGTTAAGCAAAGAAATGCCCCACAATGGCATCTGTGAAATACATGCAGGCATCACAAATTATGGCGTGTTTCAAATTTGTGCCATGGCCAAAACCATATGCTGAAATTTCATGATAAAACAAAGAGAATGTGATCATGTAGCCATCAATCCAACAGCACTTCATTGTCTTGCATCTGACTAGATCCGAGTGCTGCAGTGTGAACAGCTGGACCCTGAAATCCCTGGATTGGGGGACGGATTCGAGTGGTCAAGATAGCAGGGCCGGGGACTATCTCCCGGCGGTCAGCCCCAGGCAAACAGAGACTGGGGGAGCCACACGTTAGCTGACAGGCCACGCATTCTCTGTGCTCTCGGCAACTCGCGCTGAGCGAGGGGCACACCGTGGGGCAGCCCGATATTTAGCCCCGTATCTGTCACCGCCCGCTCGGGCCCCGCGCTCGATCGAAGGTGAACCGTCAAATACGTATTACACCTATTCAATCACAGGCCTTGTATCACTTAATGCCCGGCCGTCAGAGAGTGCGTGTTTGGGCGATACTCGCGGCGAGAGCTCAGAGGTTAGCCGCTCCACAATGGCCGCCAGATCAGTGACGTGGGCAGCCATGACACTTGGATCGACTGGGGCTCGTTCGATTGAATTGGGACCAATGCCCGATCGGCTCGCAGATGCCTGCTGGCCGCCAATAGACTTGTGGGAGTTTCATTGTTGGAACTTTTCCCTCTGGCGTGGTGTCACGGGGCCATGATATGACTTGTCAGGTACGCAGCGGCCATAACCAAGATGTCCAATTTATGGGGATAGTGGTGGTTGCGGCGGCGGCGACATGGATGAGGGGGAGGACATCGACGACAACGACGAGAGCGACGAGGCGGATGAGGAGAGAGGAGTAGCAGAAGGATGAGGAGCAGGAGGAGCAAAAGAAACAGCAGAGGAGGGGGGGGGGCAGGGGAAACAGGTCGAGATCACTGAGGAATTAAAACATAAGTGGCGAAGCAGTAGAAAAAAAGGAGAGAAAGAAAGAGAGAGAGAGAGAGAGAGAGAGAGAGAGAGACAGAGAGAGAGAGAGGCAGGCAGGCAGGCAGACACACAGACAGACAAAAACACACACAAACACAAGCACCCACAGACAAACACACAGACACACACACACACACACACACACACGCGCGCGCGCGCGCGCTCGCACACACAGTCAGCCAGCCAGCCAAACAGGGATAGAGACAGAGACAGGACAGACCGAAAGACAGGCACAGAACAGCAGAACGGTCAGGATCAGTGACAGGAAGACGACATCCGACACCTCAGTAGAGAGGAATACACTACTGCATAGCACTGACTGACAAGACAGAGAAGCTGGCGAGGCACTGACCATTCTGTCAGGAGGAATACACTACTGCATAGCACTGACTGACAAGACTGAGAAGCTGGCGAGGCACTCGCCATTCTGTCAGGAGGAATACACTACCGCATTGCACTGACTGACAAGACAGAGAAGCTGGTGAGGCACTCACCATTCTGTCAGGAGGAATACACTACTGCATTGCACTGACTGACAAGACAGAGAAGCTGGCGAGGCACTCACCATTCTGTCAGGAGGAATACACTACTGCATTGCACTGACGGACAAGACAGAGAAGCTGGCGAGGCACTCACCATTCTGTCTGTTGTAGCGGGAGACAGAGCGACCCTTGCGCTCGTGCCACTGTTCCACGCGATCCCTGGACACCTGGGTCAGCACGTAGTGGTCCAGGAAGTCAGGGTTGTGGTTGAGGTACTGAGCCACGAGCTCGGGCGTTAAGTCTGCAACACAAAGGTAAAGTATTGCTTTATATAGCGACTAATTACTATAGAGTCTCAAAGGGCTTTCCAGTTTACCCTCTGATTATAGGGCCACTTGATTAATCCTGTATTGGCACCTGCCGACAAACACAGGGATAGACACATAAACCTGTGAAGCAAACAGTCAGGTACCGGCACCATCTCCATTCCCTGATGAAATTGCAATTCAATGCTGGCTCATGTCCGCATACAGGAGTTAGTATGCATGAGTAGAGAGGAAAATTCCTCAAGAGCAAGACTTGCTGCTAAAGGAAATACTATAGACGTTAGGTCAGACGTCACTTGCTATGCATGGGCGATAATTTGCGTTGTAGTTGTGACTGCAGAGATATGTAGTAAATAGCTTGATGAAATACATGAATCCCAGGAATCCCACCTTTGTGCGCATGCGCAAGTGTCTTTGGCTGTCATTTGCTTTTTGACAGATAACGCTTTTGTGAGCATGTAAGTCTTTGTGGAAATCGTCTGCAATTTCCAATATTTGGTGGCAATGAAATCTGAACTTGTAGATTTCCTCATCATCGAACGAATGAACCTGATTCATTCAATCTCTTATTATTCTGTCTCTTCTTCTTTGTTGCAGTTGAGGATCAAACATTAACAAAAACGCTGCCATCATCCATCATTCAGACTGACATAAAATTCTTGCTCTAGCCTCAGCTCGCATTTTCCCCACTAAACTCGTGAGATCCTGGCGTGCGTCGACACACATTTCTTCATTTACAAAAATAAAACAATGTAATCTGAACTTTTTTTCCATCTCAGAAATGCAAATCAAATGCATCGTTTTAATAGCATAATATATTAGCTTTGCACACAATGTCAACAAATCATCAGATGCTTCAGTATTTAGGTTCGTCGAACCAAATTTCCATTTTTAAAATGTAGGACTTACGTGACATATTGATGCATTCAACATACATCTTTGATAAATTAATGCTGTTTATTGCTCACATATGCTTTGTATGGGTTTCAAGTACAAAAAACTGCGTTTTCAGCGCAAACCAAAGACATCAATGGCGGCTAAACTCGATCTAACTACGGTTGTACTCATGGGTCCTGGCTGAAGTACAATTTAGGTTGTTAACTACATCGTTACAAGTGAAGAAACCACCAGTTTCGACTCATGGGTCCCTAAGTAGTAATTTTAGTGAATAATTGACACTTAATCACATAGTAAGACGTTACTTTGTTCTCATGCATACGGACCCTGAAGTAGATTTGGGTTGTTTTACCACATCGTTACTTGTGAAGAAACCACCACTTTCCAAAGTAGTGATTTTACTTGAGTAGTTGACTCTTACTCACACCGTAAGACGTGACTTTGTTCGCATGCATATGGGCCTTGAATAGCTGACACTCGCAGAGTGAGACGTTACTTTGTTCTCATGCATACAGGTATCCGATTTTCCTCCTGCGTGGAAAAATGCAATGCAAGTCAAACACTTTGCCTAAGGGTGCAACTATGGCGTTTGCACACAGACAACAAGATACAACGTGCGAAAAGTAGTAGTATCCAGTTGAAAAAAGGGCAATTTTGTGATGGTCGAAAATGTTTTGCATATAACTCTGTAGTAAATTAAATGTAGAATGTGACCGTATGCTTTGTGTCTGCGAGAAATATGTATGTTTTAGTAAAAATGGGAGGAAGACACTAACCAACTGTCAGCTGTCATAACGAGGTATGAGAACTTCAAATGCAGTGTTCTCAGTTTCAGGTTTTCATCACTACGTGCTAGATTTCAGTCATCATATCTCTGTACTCTGAAGTTTGACTCCTTAAAACTTGGCAAATTTGGTTCATAAAGCAGCCTGCTTCATGAGATGATTGTGTAATTAGCGAGTCAATTCATGTAACTACAGATGTGAAATTGCCCAGGATAGTTGTGTGTATTTGGGATCAGAATATGCTACCCTCTGTACTGTACCTCTGTGCAAAATTACAAGTTTCTATCATCATCTCCTTTTATGGTATCATGTTTAAAAAACTGGTAAAATTGTGTTGTAACTGCAGCCATAATGGAAAGCTAATTAACATAATTTTTGCAAACACATCACAGGTAGACAGCACTTTTAAAATACAACCTGTCGGGTGAGTAAATTGGACCCCAAAAATTAAACTGACACAACTTGATGGATACTGGGAACTACTACCTTAAAACATTAACCGACATAGGGCATCGCCTATGCATTTATTCCTTTGTACAAGCTACAACAGTTTCCAACGATAGTTCGGAAAACACGGACTCGATGCAGCGGCAATGATGATAGGTCTTTTTTCACATAATGATTAACAAGTAGTAACATCTTTCAACAACATACAAACACATCCTAAACTAGAAGGGCAAAGCCCATACGACTCACATGCTTGACCTTGACCTTTATATGACCTTGACCTTCAGGTGACCTTTAAGGTCAAGGTCAAACAACTAAACCTACCAATGACATCATACACAAAGAAATGCTTTACACATTTTTCCTACCAAAATAAATGTGACCTTGACCCAAGGTCAAGGTCATCCAAGGTCATGCAACACAAAGCTGTTAATTCAAGACATAGGAAGCACAATGGTGCTTATTGGCACTTTCTACCATGAGATATAGTCACTTTTAGTGGTTCACTACCCCATTTTGGTCACATTTCCTAAGGGTCAAAGTGACCTTGACCTTGATGATATGTGACCAAATGTGTCTCATGATGAAAGTATAACATGTGCCCCACATAATTATTAAGTTTGAAACAGTTATCTTCCATAGTTCAGGGTCAAGGTCACTTCAAAATATGTATACAATCCAACTTTGAAGAGCTCCTGTGACCTTGACCTTGAAGCAAGGTCAACCAAACTGGTATCAAAAGATAGGGCTTGCTTTGACCTATATACCACTTGTAGCTAAGGTTGCCATTCTCAATAACGTGGGAGAAAATTGGGAAAATGTGAAAAATGACTGTTTTTGAGACCACATTTATGGCTCCTGTGACCTTGACCTTGAAGCAAGGTCAAGTCACTATGTATGTTTTTTGAGGCCTTGTCATCATACACCATCATGCCACATTTGGTGTTGATAGACTTAATAGTCTCCGAGAAAAATCCAACGTTTAAGTTTTTTACGGACGCCCGGACGCCCGGACGCCCGGACGCCCGGACGCCCGGACGGACGGACGACACGGCTCAGTACATAGACTAACTTTTGCTTCGCATGTGAGTCAACAAAAATGTATGCAATGTTATATTTTCTGTAATAACATGACTAAATCCCAAATGTCCGAATGGAAAACACGAACAAAAATACGACGTCGTATGTAGGGAGACTATCGGCAAATTCAAAGAAAAAAAAGGTAAACGAAGGTATTTCCTTACAACTCATTAAACATTCCACCGGGTGTGGTTATTTTCCATTGATTTGATACTCAGTGCTTACAGGCGTGTGCCGTTGCATCTAAAAGGCACAGGCAGCACATTCAAAACTCATGTTCATTTTCGATTTCGGTGTTCACCACCGTCAGGAATGTTGAATGACCATCATAAGACGATATCACAACATAGTTCTCTAAGAAGTCTTTGGGTTGTATTTCTGCAGCATTGACATGAAAAACAACGTCTATCCTGTGACATGGTTCCCTCATGAATTGTTAGAAAGGTTATTTTAGATTTGAAATGTATCTGTGAGAGGAGAGAGAGAGAGAGAGAGAGAGAGAGAGAGAGAGAGAGAGAGAGAGAGAGAGAGACAGAGAGAGAGAATGAGAGAGACAGAGACAGAGAGAGAGACAGAGAGACAGAAAGAGATAGAGGCATGCAGGAGTGGGTGGAGTGGGGATAAGGTGGAGTAGGGATGGGTTAGGATGTGAGAGAAAAAATCCAATTGCACATGCCCTTGAGATGAATCAGACGTAAGTGAGATTCAGATGGATTCGGCTGGAGCAAGAAAAGTGCTGATTCAACTGAGCCTCGCGCGATCTTGAAATGCGACCTGCGAAGGTTAGACCTCGCATTCGACACATGTTTATAAGACAGGAGTAGGGCGAACTTCCGTTGAGGTACACGATTTGTATCGCTGTCGGAGCCGGATAGGTGTCGAGCTTACCCGATTTCAATGGAGTGGCTGTCTACCCCACACAGTCCATGACAAGCGGCTTTCCACCCTGGCGTCCTCGCATGAGGTCAAGCTCCCAGAAAGTATGCGGCCATGTGCCCAGAGCGTGTGCACGTGGAGAGAAGGTGTACTCCTTTCGCGCCATCGACGCAGTCCCCCGTCTGTCCAATTTATGGCACAAAAGAACAAGCCTGTTGCGAGTGCATGGGAGAGGAGTGATTATGGGTGGGTCGGGTGCAGAATTGCTGGTGCAGGAGGTATGATAGGGATGAAGAAAAGATGACAGGGCAGGTTAGTGACGAGCATGATGTACACGAGGACGGAGAGAGAGAGAGAGAGAGAGAGAGAGAGAGAGAGAGAGAGAGAGAGAGAATCAAAGAAGACACAAAAAATGAAGTGTCCCCTTTTGACGCTTAAAACGCCGTCAAATGCATGCCGAATTGTCCCCATTATTGTGCACGTATTATGCAAAGAATTATAAATAACTGCTACAAGTAACGTACAACTTCATTTCATTTCGACGAGAAGTTTCTTTCAGTGATACGCACACACACACACACACACACACACACACACACACACACACACACACACACACACACACACACACACACACACACACACACACACACACACACACACACACACATATTTTCTTAAGGATGTTGTCATCAACTTATAACGTTGTCCAGCAGTAAAACAGACAAGTCAGTCTTTCCCTACATAATTATATTGGCAACAGACAATAGGAAATAATATGTATTCAAATGTTTTGAAGACGCTGTCATCCTTTAAAGTATAAAACAAACAAACGCATCAGCAGACAACAACAGCAACAAACTCAAAAACAACAGCAATAACAGCAGCAGCAACAGCAGCAGCAGCAGCAGCGACGACAACAAAAACAGCAGCAACAACAATAGCAACACCATGTGAAGAATGTCAGGCACCTGCTTCCATGGCTGAAGCCATTGGTCGAGGTTGTGACATTCACAAGTGTCTGACCACTGGTGGCTCTTAAAGCAGAGCATGCAGAGCTTCATGAGGGTGTTTGCATTGAGGAACTGCTTGCTTCCTTTGGAAAGCCTTCCCTGGAACTCGACTACCTGCGTGTTCATAGCGGCTGTCTTACCATATCATTATAAAGGTGATGACGACTGCATCTAAAGTCAGCTGCATGAATAGAAATAACACCCTCACATTCGACATGAGTGCATCAAGGTCCTTTCATTAAATTATATTCATCTTTCATTCTCTGTGATTAATGTTCAGCACACATTCCAGAGAAAGGTTGTTACGGGTAATTCGGTTTGTTTGCACTCAATAATCGATACCCTCTTTTCGAGATCTTATCAAAACACGTGTTGCCTGTGTTCACTTAAATCCGATGGAAACTACTAAAAGGTCAGGGCACAGGCAGTGACGTCAGAGCGTGGATTATCATCACGGGAATCTCCATCTTGCTCGATCAGGGGTTTCCTGGGCTTTCTCCTCAACACCGAACAGGTGCCGCGGAGCTTAACTAGGTCGCACGTACGCTAATCCAGCAGATAAGCCGTAACATATGGCGCTAATCGACACGGATCCCAGGTAGTGAGCTCCCTCTTCCGTGCACAGCCGACGCACCTCAGCTTCGTCGTTGGCAGTGATCCTCTACGGTCCGCTTGCGTCATTAGCGGAGGGCGTGGAAGCAGAAACGCGTGACGGGCGGACTTATCCCCTTAAATTGAAAATCAACAAGGCAAATAGGGTCCGCTTTGTAGCCCCGAGATCCCAAGCAGGTAAATTTGCGTAGCCAGCCCAGTCCTGCCTGGGTGAAGGGCAATGGGCAATTACTCGGGGCCCCGACCAGAGGGAACGGATCGGGAGAGTGCGTCTCTGCCACGGCGGGCGATTGCGGAATGAAGACTGCAGCTCTCAGATTTCTGCGCTCGAAGGCCGCGCTCCCATTGAGCTGTTTGTCTCTAGGCCCCCATCGTCCGCGTTTCCGTCACCCTTTCCTCTGCTTGGGTGTCTTGCACCTCTCTCTCTCTCTCTCTCTCTCTCTCTCTCTCTCTCTCTCTCTCTCTCTCTCTCTGAGTCTGTCTCTGTCTCTATCTCTCTCTCTCTCTGAGTCTCTGTCTCTGTCTATGTCTGCCTGTCCATGTCTCTCTCTTTCTCTCTCTCTCTCTCTCTCTCTCTCTCTCTCTCTCTGTCTCTCTATGTCTGTCTGTCTCTCTCTCTGTCAATGTCTATCTGTCTATGTCTCTCTTCTGTCTCTCTCTGTCTTTCTTTCTCTCTCTCTGTCTTTCTTTCTCTCTCTCTCTCTGTCTTTCTTTCTCTCTCTCTCTTTCTCTCTCTCTCTCTATGTCTGTCTGTCTATGTCTCTCTCTACTCTTCGTTTATGTCCCTATCTGTGTGTCTCTCTCTTTTCCTGTGTCTGTCCATCTATCTATGTCTTTCTCTGTCTGTCTATCTCTATCTCTGTATCTCTATCTCCGTCTCTGTCTGTCTGTCGGTCGGTCGGTCGGTCGGTCGATCGGTCTGTCGGTCGGTCTGTCGGTCGGTCGGTCTGTCGGTCGGTCTGTCGGTCGGTCTGTCGGTCTGTCTGTTGGTCTGTCTCTCTCAATGGTGTAGCTGCCTTCAGGCTTACGTCTCGTGCGATCGCTTCTCTTTACATACACTCATATGTCCACTGCAACGTGAACTGCACAGGCGTTTATGCCTGCAGGAGAAATAGACCTCCAATCCACTACAACTACCCGTCAACTCCACTCAGCACCAGAGATGGAGCTTGCTACTGTCTACAAAAAAAATCTCGGGGTCTGGCAACTCGTGACTCTCCATTTATTCTGTGACTGCAATGATTAAGAAATTTTCCTATGCATGTTCTAACTGAATGTTCAAAACAACTTTCCTGTAATTGCGTGAGTTTGGTACTAGTAAAAATATTAAGGTTTCGATGCATTCATGCGCACAACAGCCTGTTATATTAATGCTATTTACGGCTTTCACATACATTCGGGCACAATTTAATTCGCGGTCGGAGACGCTATGGGGGTACTTTGGTCACTCTAAGTCATGTCTCGCTTTTTATTCCTTGTGCTTAAAATGACAGATGGTAGGAGGACAAACAGAGGAAGGAGCGTTTCTTCCTTTGCACTCGTTCAGCGACTGTTGATCGCACGTCATTCAGCAGCCGGTGCTTACTGGCCTGAGTCTAACTATGCACGAAGCAAAAGGAAACCCTACTGACCGCCTACACCACATCGTACGTACGAAAAGCGCGCTACAAAACCCCAATACAGCAAAAGGTATAACAGTTGCGGCCTTCTTATCTGCGTCGGACAAACACGTCTGCTGAGCGGGCGTGTATGCGTGGCATGCCGTGTGCTGGCCATGACTCCACAAGCCACGACCCGTCACGACGTTCCACTACGTGACTTGTATTTCATGTGATTGTTGAGAGAGAGAGAGAGAGAGAGAGAGAGAGAGAGAGAGAGAGAGAGAGAACTGAACTGAACTGAACTGAACTGAACTGAACTGAACTTTATTCAGGCCGTCGGCCCATTGCATTTTCATGTTGAATGTGGTGCTCCCACGTTGCAACACTATGATTCGTTAAGTAATCATCTTCATACAATCAATTCATTCAGGCAAATGTACAAATAATTCATTTAGGCAAATATATCTGTTTCAGTGCACTATTATTGAAAAAACATTATTTTAAGTGCCTGTAGCAAGCTTTGAGACACGTCTACGGTCTTGTGTTTTGCTCTCTCATTCTAAGAGCATAAAATATGAACATTGCCAGAGATCTCGTCATTTTTTCCTCCTTTCCTTCCATCAAAGTTTTACAGGCAATAGCTTTCCATTTTTTCACTCGGAATCTTTCTACATATTTTCCCCTCAGTTCTGCATATGCAGGACAGGACAGTAGAAAATGCTCTTCATTCTCCATTTCGTTACACAATGGACATTTAGTATCTTGAATACCTGCATACCTTTTGTTGTTGAGCAAATCATTAATGCCAAACCGAAAGCGAATGAATGCATCTCTGATTTTTTTTACTTCAAGTACATTTAAATAGTTCTCTTTACCAAAGTTTTGTTTGAAGGATGAGTACCATACATATCTGTCATCACTCCTGTTCTTTGCAGTCCAACCTTGCATATAACAATCTTTCAATCTTTGTTTGAGCTGTATAAGAAAACGTTTCTCATCGCCGACTCCTCCATTCATCCACACAAAACCAAAACCCAATTGGCATAGGCAGTTCTTCACTAATCCTGTCCAGTTTCTGTCGGCAGCAATACGTGAATTCAATAGCATTCTATATGCTTGCTTTGGGAGACGATCTTGTCCCATGTGACACAGTTTTAACCAGTATTTTACGGCCCTAACACCACTATTGATCGAGATCGGAAATCTTCCGAGGTCTCCGTAGATCATATGGTTTGGAGTCCTCGAATCAAGTCCCATATACTTCTTGCAGATGAAAGTATGAGTCTTCTCTACCTTCACACTTCTCTGGAGACCCCAAATTTCCGAACCGTACAGTAGCGTCGCCAGAACTTGCGCGTCAAACATGTTTGTGAACACTTCAGTTTTTGTACTGCGCAGGTTCCACAGTGCTCTTAAAACCTGAACTCCTTTCTGCTTCCCTCTCACTGCTAGGTCATCTAATGTAGTATCAATGGACAGTTTCGTCGATAGTATGTAGCCAAGGTACTTATACTGATTTACCACCTCAAGTGGAGTACCGTCAAGAAACCAATTTTCACCCGAAGCAAGATGACCACCTCTTCTGAACACCATAACTTTGGTCTTCTCAGTGTTGACCCTCAAGTCTAGAGTCTTTGAAATACGCACAAGATTGTCTATTTGATTCTGTAGGCCGACAGGTGTCGTTGATATCAATGCAACGTCGTCTGCAAAAAGCAAAAGAAATACCTCCATCATGCCTGGTATCATCTGTACCCCATTTGTTCGTACGTAGTCTGCTACTGCGTTGATGTACAGAGAAAAAAATTGATGGA
>JAWQFJ010001143.1:184599-187099 GCA_034096865.1 Theodoxus fluviatilis
CGTCACAGTGTTTTCACAACTTACATGGGGTCTGTGTCGTCTGCCCAGTGTAGCGCTCGCCTAATCTCCAGTGACGTCACTCCCGAGTTTGGTCCCAGGCCAGTGTCGTTGAAAAGGCTGTTGCCTTCTCTAATCCTGCGTGAGTTCCACAATGGCCAAAGAATTTCTCTATGTGCTTCTCGATGACAAGTCTTTGACGTGGTCCTTTCCAACGAGTCGTATTGCCTCTTGCCTTCCAAGCCAGCCAAAAAATCCTTTGCAGCTATTGCAACGCAGATCAAAGGAAGGCAAGCTTTTTCTGGTTTATGAGAATCGTGTGATTGAGGTGCTCTTCTGATACGGGGCCCGAGCCATTGTACTTTCCATGAAGTTCTCTCGTAGGAAGGCGCTCTACAGCCGGATTCCTGCAGTCACAGCAGTGACTCTACGCTTGTCACTCGCAGCTACCACCCCGACTTTCACTCTGCTAACGAGCTCCTGCTCTTTTCAAAGCAGGCCAGGCCAGGCGTAACAGCTGTGTAATCCAACAGGTAGTAGTCTCGACCCGCCCTGGGTCTCCTCGTAAGCTTGCCTGCACGTGCGAGAACTAGCGCCTACTTCTGCGGCCGAGGGTAACCGCTCTACTCCACGCAAAGAAGCAAAGAAAAGACTCCGGTCCCGCAAGGCAGATGCCATTGTATCATGGCGTCAGCCCTTTCCCCAGCCGAGGATAGGACCGTTTTCAGCGCAGTGTAGGACCAAGACGTAATCCTGGCCCAGCTCGAACTACCTTCGCGGAAGTGGTTTGAACACCCTGTTGATTCCCGCTCTCTCTCTCTCTCAGTCTGACTGTAGAGGAAGAAGCCAGGTAGCAGCTGTGGACGAGAGCAGCAGGACGGCTGTCGATGACCCCTTCCAGAGGTCGAGCCAGAGGAATCGAGGCCACCTGACCGTGGCGAATTTCTGCGAGCACTGAGCTGACTCTAGTGACCGCTGTTCTGACCACGCGTCTCTGCAGGCCTGTTGGCCCAGTGGCCAGGCCGACAAACCGTGTTTAGGTAAGACCTGCGCTTGCCCGCTCGTCTCGGCGGCTCACAATAGGCGCTCTCACTCTCCCTCAATATATTATACTAAACCATAGCTCAAACAAGCGCCGGTGCCAAGACTTTCGCTCGACCTAGCGTGAACAAACACGGGGGTCCGGCAGGCGGGGTTCGTGTGCGCACCACGTCAGTGATTTAAAGGCATCCGGTCCCCACCCCGTTGCGTACCCACCGCCACCCGGAATTACACCCTGACTTGCTTTTTTATAACCCCAAGGGATTCTCTCCCACCTGGCCTGCTTTTTCTCGCTTGTTTGGCAACACGCGGAAGGTAGAAATTCCCGCGCTTTCGTTGCTGTTTGTCCCTTCATTTCCCCTCGTTAACCTTCTTTATTCTCATTTCACCCCACTCTTTCCACCATTCTCCTTTTAAATCCATATCAATGTCTTCAGTCATGTTTAGATAATTCTTTCTGTCCGTCTTTTCCGCTTCCTTTCTTTTATTCTTTTTTTTGGGTATTTTTTGCTGTTTGCCCCCCCCCCCCCCCTCTCTCTCTCTCTCTCTCTCTCTCTCTCTCTCTCTCTCTCTCTCTCTCACGCAAAAACACACACATTTTCTACATGTATCCTTTTCTTACCTTTCATTTTTCTTACCTTCATTCATCCATTCACTCATTCATTCATTCGTTCGTTTGTTCAATCTTTCTTTCTCCGCTATAGGGAATGTTTTATGTCTATCGCCCCATAGACTGTTCAGCCTTACCCTTGTTCCTTCCTTTCTTCCACACCCACACCCACCATCCCTCATATGTCTTTTCATTCCTGATCTGTGACCCCCTTCCAATTTATCTTGGACAGGTTGTCTTCCCTCCACCCCGGGGTTTTAAAGCACTGCAGGAGAGATAGTACAGCCTGCTGTCAGCCCATGCGTTAGGATAGTCTTGATCAATAGCGCACTGCAGTTATTACAGCATTAAGGGGTGTACGTGTCTCAGGGAGGACTGTCGACGGAAGGAACGGGGGTTGGGCGTGGGTGTGTTACGTGATGGGGCTGGGAACTGTGGGGTAAGGGAGTGAGGGTGGGGGGTAGGGAGGCGTATTCGATATCTACGATGAGACTTTTAATAAACTCGAGCGATAATGCAGCAAGGCAAGGTGGAAACGCAAACATGGAAGGCCCCCGCAGAGGTGCGTAGAAAATTACGCGGCATGTTCAACAAAATGCAAGGCGGAGAGTTATTGAACGTCGCAAAATCGTCTGCGATCAGCGCGAACGGACGCCTCTTGGAGGAGTCAGACAGCGACCTTTAGAAATGCACACCGAGACACGTCACACTCACCGGAAAAATAGCGCGACTGAGTAAAAACTGACTACATTATTTTCTCAACACCAGGAAATATGATCAAACGTAGATCTGCCTCTCAGAGGTGCTGATGGAGCGGTAGTTATCGTAACCTCTTCCTTGCATTGGTCCACA
>JAWQFJ010001144.1:2500-5000 GCA_034096865.1 Theodoxus fluviatilis
GATGGAGTTTACAGCCTGGCTGCCTTTGTAGGCTATTTAAGGCCATTGATCATGGAAAAATCACAAGAACTGGTAGAGAGACAGCAAGTAACTGTTTCCTGATATATTTGCCTCATGAGTCTCATTGAGAGACACGGTGAGTCTGTTCTCACCAGCAACACACAGGGGGAGGAGGCTCTGTCAAAACAGGCGGTACTCAGTCCCCTGCCCCACCCCCTCATTCCCATCCCAAAAAGCAAACAAGCAGGCACTTAAATGAATGAACAAGCAAGCAAATGAATGAACAAGCAAGCAAACGAATGAACAAGCAAGCAAATGAATGAACAAGCAAGCAAATGAATGAACAAGAGGCAAATGAATGAACAAGCAAGCAAATGAATGAACAAGCAAGCAAGACAATGATCAAGCAAGCAACTAAGCCCTCATCCTTCCCAAAACAAACCACCACCAATGTTCATCCAACAAACTGTCTGACAGACTCACCAACTTGCGAATAAAACACACACAAACACACACACACACACACACATGCATGCACACACACACACATGCACACACACATGCAAGGACACACATGCACACATGCATGCACACACACACACATGCCCACATGCATGCACACACACACACAACCACACCCACACACGTGCGTGCACATACACACACACACATGCATGCGCACACACACCTGCCCCCCACTGCCCCCAACAAACACTCGAATTGAATTTGGGCTTGGTTTCAACAGTTTGCAAAGCCTCTTCTATCACCCACCTCTCCTCCCCCCTGGGATGGTATCATAATTTGTTACCTGATTTCTCTGTCATGCAGATGTTCTGAGTAGATGACAGTCAGGATGTTTAACAGTTTAACATACAGAGCCGAAACCCTACGATGGGACAGACAGGAAAAATGTACTACCACAGGCGGGGACTGAACCCGCAACTTTTCGGTTAGTGCCCGAAATGCTCTACCAGCTGAGCTACCATGGTCCATGTTGTCTTCTCCTGTCTACACTGCCCTGTATCAGCAGCTGCTGACTCGGTATTACATACCTGATTTCTCTGTCATGCAGATGTTCTGAGTAGATGACAGTCAGGGTGACATTGAATTTCTCCAGACTCTGTATTACATACCTGATTTCTCTGTCATGCAGATGTTCTGAGTAGATGACAGTCAGGGTGACATTGAATTTCTCCAGACTCTGTATTACATACCTGATTTCTCTGTCATGCAGATGTTCTGAGTAGATGACAGTCAGGGTGACATTGAATTTCTCCAGACTCTGTATTACATACCTGATTTCTCTGTCATGCAGATGTTCTGAGTAGATGACAGTCAGGGTGACATTGAATTTCTCCAGACTTTGTGCCAAGGTGCTCAGCATTGATGTCGGTGGTGGTTCTTGGCATCTCTGGGCAACAGTAGATTGTGGTTTCGGTGGACAGGTCAAGGCATGATGCCAACATCAATATGTAAAGGCAATTCCTACAAGGGTAGATAATAAGCCTTACTACAGAGAAAGCTGTATTTTATGACCCTCTCTTAAATGACTTCCTCTTGATTGCGACTTGAAAAATTTTAACGGATGTATTTTCCTATCAAAGTGACCTCTCTTAAACGACTTCCTCCAAAATGCGACTTGCGACCGTCAATCCTCTGCATTTTAATGACTGTTTGGCCTAGATTTCCCCAAACTGCAGTCCCTTTAGCAGCACAAGCAACTGCAGTTACTGTCCATTCCAAAAGACAGCTTTTGCTAGTGGTGTTATGCACACTTAGTGCAGTAGGAGTTACTTCACCTTCTGTAAGGATTGTCTGCCATCCAGAGACCAAGCGACTTGTGGTCAAGGGGCAGACAACTTTCGTGCATTACGGAATAACACTTTTGTCCAGACTGGCTTGAAAGAGAAATGTTAAGCTTCTTAATAAACTTGTCGCACAAGTTTTGCTCTACATGAGGTAACTGTCTAAAATTACCAGCCATCGTGGGTTCATCAGTTTAAGTCTCATACCCATAGGTAAAAATAGTATCAACTCGCAGTGAGCTGCCACGTCAGTGACTGAAGAGGCAGGGCTGCTACTGGCGGCTTGGTTTTCGATTTTGCTGCAAACTTGTCTGCATCGGTTTACAGGTGGCCAGGAGGGGAGGCAGAGGCTACTCCAATGGCAGCTCTGACAGTGACCATAGTGGTCTGGCATTCGTCAGTTAAGNNNTCGAAATTGAGGACGAGAGAGAGAAGATGAGAGGGAGCGAAAGAGGAGAAGGGAGAGGTGAAGGATGAGAGATGAGTGAACTTAGACGCGGTGGGTGGACTGCTGAGAGACGGCCAGAGAGAGATCGGAGTGGTGGGAGAAGAGGTTAGAGGATCAGGGGGAGGGGGGGCGACGGAGAGGGGCATGCCCGGAGAGAGGTGAGACTGGCCGGGGGAGATCGAGGGATTAGAGCTGACGGAAGGAGGTTGGGAGTGGCGGGGGGTGCGGGTGAAGGTAAGAGAGAGAG
>JAWQFJ010001144.1:10000-17500 GCA_034096865.1 Theodoxus fluviatilis
ACACACACCACACCACACCACACCACCACACAACACCACACCACACCACACCACACCACACCACACAACACAACACCACACCACACCACACCACACCACACCACACTACACCACACCACACAACACCACACCACACCACACCACACAACACATCACACAACGGCACGAGAGTCGTTATTGTCATCGTTACAAGACAGCTTATGAAATCCAAATCCAGCATACCACCAGGCGACACTGCAACACAAACCAACACACCACATAATAACACATCACACCACACCGCACCACATCATACCACGTGAGGTCACACCACACCACATCACATAGAGTCACACCACACCACGCTATGACATCACTTCACACTACATCGCACCGCACCATATCACACCACGTCACGTCACACCACATCACGTCACAACACATCACACCACACCACATCACACCACACCACGTCACACCACACCACATCACACCACACCACGCCACACCACATCATACCACGTCACACCACACCACATCACACCACACCACGCCACACCACATCATACCACGTCACGTCACACCACATCATGCCGCATCACACCACTTCACGCCACACCACACAACATCAAATCATACCACGTCACACCACACCCACCATCACCCAACACACCACCACCAAACACACCACACCACACCATCACCACACACCACCACACACCACCACCACCACCACCACCACACCACCACCACCACATCACACCACACCACCACCACATCACCCATCACACCACTCACCCACACCACACCATGCTCACCACCACCACCACCATCACCACACCACCACACCACACCACACCACATCACACCACCACCCCACACCACACCCTCACACCACCACACCACACCACACCACACCATGCACCACACACCACCACACCACACATCACACCACACCACACCACACCACATCACCACCACACCACGCCACACCACACACACCACCACCACCACACCACACCATCACCACACCACACCACCACGCCACACCACACCATCACCACACACCACATCACCACACCACCACACCACACCACACACACCACACCACCCACACCACATCACCACCACACCACGCCACCACCACATACCACCACCACACCACATCACCATCCACCACCACGCCACACCACACAACACACATCACACCACCACACACACCACACCATCACACCACACCATACCACATCACGCCACACCACCATGCACCACCAACACCACATCCGGCACATCACACCACATCACACCACACCACACCATGACACCACACACCACCACACAACCCACACCACCACACCACCATCACCCACATCACCCACATCACACCACACCAAACACCACACGCCACACCACACCACCACACAACACCACCACCACCACACCACACCACCACCACACCACACCACACCACCACCACACCACACCACACCACCACACACCACATCCACCCACATCACATCACACATGACACCACCACCACACCACACACAACCACACACACCACCACACCATCCACCACCACACCACCATCACACCACCACCACCACACCACAATACACCACGTCACACCACACCACACCACACCACACCACACCACAGCACACCACACCACACCATGCACACCACACCACCACACGCCACCACCCACATCACCACCACACCACCACAATTACCACACCACACCACCACACACACCACATCACCCACATCACACCACATCACCACATCACCACATCACACCACATCACCACTACACCACCACCACACCACACCACACCACACACCACCACATCACGCCACACACCACATCACCCACATCACCACAACTCACCATACATCACACCACACCACATCACCACATCACCCATCACACCACACCACCACATGCCATCACACCACACCACACATCACACCACACCACACATCACCACTATATCACCATCACCATCATCACACACACCACCACCACATCACACCACACCACCATCACACCACATCACACCACAACAACACACCACCACCACACCACACACCCATCACACCACCACCACACCACACCACCACATCACACCACATCACACCACATCACACACATCACCACATCCACCACCACATCCACACACCACCATCACACACCACCACATCACCACCACACCACCATCACATCCACCACATCACACCACATCACACCACACCACATCAACACACCACCACACACTACCACACACACCACATCACACCACATCACCCACATCACCCACATCACCACACACCACATCACACCACATCACCACCACCCACACACACCACATCACACCACCACATCCACACCACCACATCACACCACACCATCACACCACAACACCACCACACCACACCATGCACACACCACCACACCACATCACACCACATCACACCACATCACACCACGCACCACACCACACACGCGACACACCACACACACGCCACACCACCACATCACACCCACACACAATCACACCACCATCCACCACATCACGCCACATCATCACCACCACACACAATACACCATGTTACACCACACCACACCATGTTACAACACACCATACCACACCACACCACATCACACCAGATCACACCACATCACACCACATTACACTACACCACACCACAACACACCACACCACACCACAACACACCACATCACGCCACAGCACACCACATCACACCATGTTACACCACACCACACCACAATACACCACACCACAACACACCACACCACGCCACAGCACACCACATCACACCATGTTACACCACACCACACCACAGCACACCACATCACACCACATCACGCCACATCACACCACATCACGCCACATTACGCCACACAACACAACATCACACCACATCACACCACACCACATCATCCACACACCACATCACACCACATCACGCCACATCACACCACACCACACCACATCACACCACATCACACCACATCACGCCACATCACACCACATCACACCACATCAATCCACATCACGCCACATCACACCACATCACGCCACATCACACCACATCACACCACATCACACCACATCACGCCACATCACACCACATCACACCACATCACACCACATCACGCCACATCAATCCACATCACACCACATCACGCCACATCACACCACATCACACCACATCACACCACATCACGCCACATCACACCACATCACGCCACATCACACCACATCACGCTACATCACGCCACACCACGCATCTCAATTCATCAACGCGCAGCACACTCGTTCAACAGCGGCAGCCATTCCAGGAGATGACCACTGGCGAGGTCAATAGAGGACACGGCATTCTGTCCATCGATCCCTCACGCCGCTCCATAACTCCACGGGGGCTCCGGAATCCTTGGCCCCGCCATTGTCGCGCCAAAAGACGTTACTTTTTGACCTCCAGCGTCGGAGAGTCCGACATTCACGTCTCCGGACGTTGAAGAGTTCTCGTTTTCAAAGCGTCGCAAACGCTTGGAAATGGAGGAGGGAGGGAGGGAGGTGTGAAGGCATTCTGGGGGTCTGCACTTGCAGCTTTTACTGTCGCCGATGACGAAAACAAACTCTCTGGCCAGGCGAGGAAACGGGAGCTGGCAGCCAGGAATGGGAAGAGGCGTCTGAGACGGAGGAACGGAGATGACGGAATACATTTCTATCGGGTCTGCTGGGCGCGAGAGGAAAATTCGATTAGCTGCAGTCACCTCAACACATCGTAGCGGGCTGCATGGCTCGCTATCAACCCCGTCACAAACTGCTGGGAACGTACAACCTCCAGCAGCAATCATCGCAAGTTAACTGCTCAGGGCTGCCGGATAGAATTAGGCTGAAACATGTTTCCTCGCAACATCTGCGTCCGGGATACATTGTCTCACTGATACATGTTGCGCGGAGACGATACAATTCACTTAACTTGGTTTTTAGATGTGGAATAGCGAAAACTGTCAAATGGAAGCTCTTAATAAGCTCAGAAGTGAATTAGGAACGAAGAACTACCGACAACATTTAGTCGTCATTTTACACGACGAAATATCCTCACTTACCTAATTGAAAACGATGTCGACGCTTTCTCGGAAGCCATTACTATATCGACGATGAAAAAAAAGTTTCCACGGTGCAAATATTTGTACATGACGTCAATCTGTCCTGGAGAGACAAGCTGCGAGAGGTGACTGTTTTTTTATCTCTGCAACAAAACTCTCCAGACGACGCCTCATCCCTCAAACTGGCACAGCTATCCCATCCCGCACGACTTTCACCAACTGCAGAGGGAAAAACCTCCCACTGCAGAGAAAAAAAAACCTCCCACTGCAAAGAGAAAAAAAAACACTGCCGAGAGAAAAACCTCCCACTGCAGAGAGAAAAAAAAAACCTCCCACTGCAGAGGGAAAAACCTCCCACTGCAGAGGGAAAAACCTCCCACTGCAGAGAGAAAAACTTCCCACTGCCGAGAGAAAAACCTCCCACTGCAGAGAAAAAAAACACCTCCCACTGCAGAGAGAAAGACCTCCCACTGCAGAGGGAAAAATCTTCCACTGCAGAGAAAAAACACCTCCCACTGCAGAGGGAAAAACCTCCCACTGCAGAGAGAAAAACCTCCCACTGCAGAGAGAAAAACCTCCCACCGCAAGAAAAAAACCTCCCACTGCAGAGGGAAAAAAAACCACTTCAGAGAGAAAAACATCCCACTGCAGAGAGAAAAACCTCCCACTGCAGAGAAAAAAAAAACCTCCCACTGCAGAGGGAAAAACCTCCCACTGCACAGGGAAAAACTTCCCACTGCAGAGAGAAAACCCTCCCACTGCAGAGAGAAAAACCTCCCACTGCAGAGAGAAAAACTTCCCACTGCAGAGAGAAAAACCTCTCACTGCAGAAGAAAAAACCTCCCACTGCAGAGGGAAAAACCTCCCACTGCACAGGGAAAAACTTCCCACTGCAGAGAGAAAACCTCCCACTGCAGAGAGAAAAACCTCCACTGCAGAGAGAAAAACTTCCCACTGCCGAGAGAAAAACCTCCCACTTCAGAGAAAAAAAAAACCTCCCACTGCAGAGGGAAAAACCTCCCACTGCAGAGGGAAAAACTTCCCACTGCCGAGAGAAAAACCTCCCACTGCAGAGAAAAAAAACACCTCCCACTGCAGAGAGAAAAACCTCTCACTGCAGAAGAAAAAACCTCCCACTGCACAGGGAAAAACTTCCCACTGCAGAGAGAAAAACTTCCCACTGCAGAGAAAAAACACCTCCCACTGCAGAGAGAAAAACCTCTCACTGCAGAAGAAAAAACCTCCCACTGCAGAGGGAAAAACTCCACTGCAGAGAGAAAAACCTCCACTGCAGAGAGAAAAACCTCCACTCAGAGGGAAAACCTCCCACTGCAGAGAGAAAAACCTCCCACTGCAGAGGGAAAAACCTCCCACTGCAGAGAGAAAAACCTCCCACTGCAGAGAGAAAAACCTCCCACTGCAGAGAGAAAAACCTCCCACTGCAGAGGGAAAAACCTCCCACTGCAGAGGGAAAAACCTCCCACTGCAGAGAGAAAAACCTCCCACTGCAGAGAGAAAAACCTCCCACTGCAGAGAGAAAAACCTCCCACTGCAGAGAGAAAAACCTCCCACCGCAAGAAAAAAACCTCCCACTACAGAGGGAAAAACCTCCCACCGCAAGAAAAAAACCTCCCACTGCAGAGGGAAAAACCTCCCACTGCAGAGGGAAAAACCTCCCACTGCAGAGGGAAAAACCTCCCACTGCAGAGAGAAAAACCTCCCACTGCAGAGAGAAAAACCTCCCACTGCAGAGGGAAAAACCTCCCACTGCAGAGAGAAAAACCTCCCACTGCAGAGAGAAAAACCTCCCACTGCAGAGGGAAAAACCTCCCACTGCAGAGGGAAAAACCTCCCACTGCAGAGAGAAAAACCTCCCACCGCAAGAAAAAAACCTCCCACTGCAGAGGGAAAAACCTCCCACTGCAGAGGGAAAAACCTCCCACTGCAGAGGGAAAAACCTCCCACTGCAGAGAGAAAAACCTCCCACCGCAAGAAAAAAACCTCCCACTGCAGAGGGAAAAACCTCCCACTGCAGAGGGAAAAACCTCCCACTGCAAAACGAAATAATTAAAAAAAAATATTCCAGTCGTCTCGTTTGTATTGTGGGTTTGGGAAAATGTCCAGTTCCATGTGCGAAGTGAGTTGGTTGCATGTTAATTTGGGAGTTGAGATGTAGTGATGATAAGAGTAGCTTGCAGTGTGTTGTATAAGGTGAGCGGCGTGGGGCGCTCTGCCGCATGAAGCATTAGAGGTCATGAAATGTAGGTCAGAGCGCTCCGGAGCGCTCTGCCGCATGAAGCATTAGGGGTCATGAAAAGTAGGTCAGAGCGCTCCTGAGCTCTGCCGCATGAAGCATTAGAGGTCATGAAAAGTAGGTCAGAGCGCTCCGGAGAGCTCTGCCGCATGAATCATTAGAGGTCATGAAAAGTAGGTCAGAGCGCTCCGGAGAGCTCTGCCGCATGAAGCATTAGGGATCATGAAAAGTAGGTCAGAGCGCTCCTGGCGCTCTGCCGCATGAAGCATTAGAGGTCATGAAAAGTAGGTCAGAGCGCTCCGGAGAGCTCTGCCGCATGAAGCATTAGAGGTCATGAAAAGTAGGTCAGAGCGCTCCGGGGCGCTCTGCCGCATGAAGCATTAGGGGTCATGAAAAGTAGGTCAGAGCGCTCCGGAGAGCTCTGCCGCATGAAGCATTAGAGGTCATGAAAAGTAGGTCAGAGCGCTCCGGGGCGTTCTGCCGCATGAAGCATTAGAGGTCATCAAAAGTAGGTCAGAGCGCTCCGGAGAGCTCTGCCGCATGAAGCATTAGAGGTCATGAAAAGTAGGTCAGAGCGCTCCGGGGCGTTCTGCCGCATGAAGCATTAGAGGTCATCAAAAGTAGGTCAGAGCGCTCCGGAGCGCTTGCCTAATACAACGCGTGATTCTGAGGACCAGGGAGTTCACACGTGCAGCTTGAGCACCTTGTCATGGGTCAAAGGGCGCTACATGCAAATGCAGCAACACTTCCTCTCTTCTTTTTTTTAACCTACACAATGAGAATTCATGTGTGATTGTAAAAACTTTGATCTGCTACGCGCATACTGTGGACAAGACGGAGCTCCGGAGGTGCCGACAGAGTCAAAGAACAACAGAGGTGGAAAACGAATGCACCGCTAATGGGGTTCAGCGGGAAAAATAATTAAATGGCTGCGAATGACTCATCATTAGGGCTCTCTACACCTTGGTCTGCAGAAAATTATTCATCCATTTTCGCCCGAATGATCAACAGCTCTCTCAAAGTGTCCCCCTGTGGGTTGGGGGTAAGAATAGACCCACCGCGTCTCCCTATGGGTTTCGTAAGAGGCAATTAACTGGGGCAATCGTGGTTCTTCTTATAATCGATT
>JAWQFJ010001144.1:22500-27500 GCA_034096865.1 Theodoxus fluviatilis
CTTCCCGTTACCTCTAATGCTTACCAGGGCGCTCTGACCTACTTCCCGTTACCTCTAATGCTTACCAGGGCGCTCTGACCTACTTCCCGTTACCTCTAATGCTTACCGGGGCAGAGCGCTCCGGGTCGCTCTGACCTACTTTCCGTTACCTCTAAAGCTTACCGGGGAAGAGCGATTTGGGGCGCTCGCCTTACACAACGCACGGCTGATATCTCGGGGGTCTTCTTCTTTGTTTTCAGACTGTTTTCGTGTGTGTGTGTGTGTGTGTGTGTGTGTGTGTGTGTGCGTGCGCGCGCGCATGTGTGCGTATGTGTGTGTGTGGTTTTCTTTTTACAAATATTGCATGCGCGCGAGCTCGCTCACCCCCCCCCCCCCCCCACCCCCCCACCCACCTCCCCACTCAGTCACTCACTCACTCACTTACTCCCGCACTCACTCACTCACTCACTCACTCACTCACTCACTCACTCACTCACTCACTCACTCACTCACTCACTCACTCACTCACTCACTCACTCACTCACTCACTCACTCACTCACTCACTCACTCACTCACTCACTCACTCACTCACTCACTCACTCCTCACTCACTCACACTCACTCACCACACTCACATCACCCACCTCACTCACCTCACTCACTCACTCACCTCACTCACTCACTCACTCACTCACTCACTCACTCACTCACTCACTCACTCACTCACTCACTCACTCACTCACTCACTCACTCACTCACTCACTCACTCACTCACTCACTCACTCACTCACTCACTCACTCACTCACTCACTCACTCACTCACTCACTCACTCACTCACTCACTCACTCACTCGCTCACTCGCTCACTCGCTCCACTCACTCGCCAAAAAAAATTCCATGTGTTATTGGTCATGTCTACATCTCTTCACTTAGCCTTTACAGGACAATTCCATCTACCCGGAACGACACCCCCAAGCGGCCCACAAGCACACAAGTACCCCTAAACCACAAGCGTCTTTCTCCGTCCTCCACCCCCTTCCCGTTCTCCTACCACCACACTACCCCTTTCTTCCATCTCCTCCTCCCCTCCCGCCCCCCCCCCCCCCCCCCTCTCCTCCTCCCCAGCCCGTGTCAGTTCAAGCGGGACTGATGGCAGGCAGCGGGCAGGTGCGGGGGACGGGTGGGGGACACAGGGGAGGAAATATGCACTTCGTACCCGGCAACCTCGGGGTAGAGTAGTCCGTCTACCCCCCCCCCCCTTTCTTCATGAACGTCTTCCTTATTCTGGGTAGTCCAGCTCCACCCACCCACCCACCCAACCACCCACCCACCTGATTTTCCCCACCCTCCACCCGTTGGCTCTCCGGATCAGGTAACAGCGCTGACACGGCCTTAAGCGCCAATCTAGCTGTTGTCACTTCCCCCTCTCTCTCTCCAAGTCCCCACCCCCCCTCCTCCTCTTCTCCCCCCCCCCCCCCTCCTCCCCCCCCCCCCCCCCCCCTCCAACTCTTTTCGTGCTTGGATCTAAAATAACTTTATTCCTGCTCTTCATTACAGTTGACAGCAGCGTTCCATTAAGGCGGGGAGAAATATTAAACTGCTATGACTCCTCTGTCTCAGCCGAGACCCCAGCTAAACCCTCGCACCTACCCCTATCTCCCCAAACCATACCACACATTAGTCCACTATCTACCCCCCCCCCCCCCCCCCCCCCCCCCCCCCCTCATGCCCCACCCCACCCCCATCTTCCCACCCCTTTTTTTCGTCTATTTCTTTTCGCTTGAGCAATCACCTCCGTCTCCACTTCTATTATTTTCCTTTAGGCCATATCAGTCCTCCCCCCCCCCCCCCTTTTATCCTCCCCTCTCTTCTCCTTCTGTTGTTTTTTTTTCATTCCAAAGGCTGCCATCTCTTTTGCTGAATTCCTCCTCTTTTCCCCACCTCCTTCCAGTTTTCTCTTCCATCTCTCCATTCCCAACTCCTTCCCAGAGCGCTCACTGTTGTCTCATTGCGGAGTTTCCCCATCCCTTGCTTCCAGGCAGTTCTGTGCACCGTTCAGTTAAGGATTTTGTCTCCTCTGTGATATTCTGACTCTGTCATGGTGGCAGTGATGAAAGTGATGGTGATGATGATGGTGATGAAGGTGGTGGTGGTGATGAAGATGGTTGAAGTGGTGGTGGTGATGAAGATGGTTGTAGTGGTGGTGGTGGTGGTGATGAAGGTGGTGGTGGTAGTGGTGGTGGTGGTGGGTGGGCGGTGGCGTGGGGTGGTGGTTAGAGCCTGGGGAAACAGTGCGGTGGTGGTGTGTTGTGGTGGTGGGGGTGTGTTGGGTGGTGGTGGGTGGTGGTGGTGGTGGTGAAAGTCGTTGTGGTAGTGGTATGGGCGGGGGGGGGGGGGGTTGGTGGTGGCGGTGGTGGTGGTGGTGGTGGCGGTGATGGTGGTGTGTAGGTCCAGGTGGTTGGCGGTGTGGTGGGGGGTGGTGGTCTGGGGTGGTGGTGGTGGTGGTGGTGAAAGTCGTTGTGGTGGTGGTAGTGGCGGTATGGTGGTGGTGGTGGTGGGTGAGGTGGTGGTGATGGCGGTGGTGGTGTGTGGTGTTGGTGGCGGTGTGGTGGGTGGGGGTGGTGGTGGTGGTGGTGGTGAAGGTCGTTGTGGTGGTGGTAGTGGTGGTATGGTGGTGGTGGTGGTGGTGGTGAAGGTCGTTGTGGTGGTGGTAGTGGCGGTATGGTGGTGGTGGTGGTGGTGGTGGGTCGTTGTGGTGGTGGTAGTGGCGGTATGGTGGTGGTGGTGGTGGTGGTAATGGTAGTGGGGGTGGTGGTAGTGGCGGTATGGTGGTGGTGGTGGTGGTGGTGGTGGGTCGTTGTGGTGGTGGTAGTGGTGGTATGGTGGTGGTGGTGGTAATGGTAGTGGGGGTAGGAATGTTGGTGCTGGTGTTGAGTTCCACACAGAAACCACGTGGACACACCAAGTCGATTCGGAATCAAATAGATGTTTTGTTGGACTCCATTGTGGACGGCTGGGCAAACTGCACTCGGGAGTATGGGTTGATATGAGGAAGAGAGGAGTGAGTACAGATCAAGAGTGGGGAGTAGAAGGAATCAGTGGAGATCAAGAGTGGGGAGTAGAAGGAATCAGTGGAGATCAGGAATGGGGAGTGGAAGGAATCAGTAGAGATCGGGAGTGGGGAGTAGAAGAAATGAGTAGAGATCAGAATTGGGGAGTAGACGGAATCAGTAGAGATCAAAAATGGGGAGTAGACGGAATCAGTAGAGATCAGGAATGGGGAGTAGGCAGAATCAGTAGAGATCAAAAATGGGGAGTAGACGGAATCAGTAGAGATCGGGAGTGGGGAGTAGGCGGAATCAGTAGAGATCAGGAATTGGGAGTAGACGGAATCAGTAGAGATCAGGAATGGGGAGTAAGCGGAATCAGTAGACATCGGGAGTGGGGAGTAGACGGAATCAGTAGAGATCAGGAATTGGGAGTAGACGGAATCAGTAGAGATCAGGAATGGGGAGTAAGCGGAATCAGTAGAGATCGGGAGTGGGGAGTAGGCGGAATCAGTAGAGATCGGGAGTGGGGAGTAGACGGAATGAGTAGAAATCGGGAGTGCGGAGTAGACGGAATCAGTAAAGATCAGGAGTGGGGAGTAGGCGGAATCAATAGAGATCGGGAGTGGGGAGTAGACGAAATCAGTAGAGATCAGGAGTGGGGAGTAGACGGAATGAGTAGAAATCGGGAGTGGGGAGTAGACGGAATCAGTAGAAATCAGGATTGGGGAGTAGACGGAATCAGTAGAGATCAGGAATGGGGAGTAGACGGAATCAGTAGAGATCGGGAATGGGGAGTAGACGGAATCAGTAGAGATCGGGAATGGGGAGTAGACGGAATCAGTAGAGATCAGGAGTGGGGAGTAGACGGAATCAGTAGAGATCAGGAGTGGGGAGTAGGCGGAATCAGTAGAGATCGGGAGTGGGGAGTAGACGGAATGAGTAGAAATCGGGAGTGCGGAGTAGACGGAATCAGTAAATATCAGGAGTGGGGAGTAGGCGGAATCAATAGAGATCGGGAGTGGGGAGTAGACGAAATCAGTAGAGATCAGGAGTGGGGAGTAGACGGAATCAGTAGAGATCAGGAATGGGGAGTAGACGGAATCAGTAGAGATCGGGAATGGGGAGTAGACGGAATCAGTAGAGATCAGGAATGGGGAGTAGACGGAATCAGTAGAGATCAGGAATGGGGAGTAGACGGAATCAGTAGAGATCAGGAATGGGGAGTAGACGGAATCAGTAGAGATCGGGAATGGGGAGTAGACGGAATCAGCAGAGATCGGGAGTGGGAGTAGAAGGAATCAGTAGAGATCGGGAATGGGGAGTAGACGGAATCAGTAGTGATCGGGAGTGGGGAGTAGGCGGAATCAGTAGAGATCAGGAATGGGGAGTAGATGGAATCAGTAGAGATCAGGAATGGGGAGTAGACGGAATCAGTAGAGATCGGGAGTGGGGAGTAGAAGGAATCAGTAGAGATCGGGAATGGGGAGTAGAAGGAATCAGTGGAGATCGGGAGTGGGGAGTAGAAGGAATCAGTAGAGATCAGGAGTGGGGAGTAGAAGGAATCAGTAGAGATCAGGAGTGGGGAGTAGACGGAATCAGTAGAGATCGGGAGTGGGGAGTAGAAGGAATGAGTAGAGATCGGGAGTGCGGAGTAGACGGAATCAGTAAATATCAGGAGTGGGGAGTAGGCGGAATCAATAGAGGATCGGAGATCTGGTGGGGAGTAGACGGAATCAGTAGAGATCGGGAGTGGGGAGTAGACGGAATCAGTAGAGATCGGGAATGGGGAGTAGACGGAATCAGTAGAGATCAGGAGTGGGGAGTAGACGGAATCAGTAGAGATCAGGAATGGGGAGTAGACGGAATCAGTAGAGATCGGGAGTGGGGAGTAGACGGAATCAGTAGAGATCAGGAATGGGGAGTAGACGGAATGGGAAGAGGCTAGAACTGGAAGGTGTGTGTGTGTGTGTG
>JAWQFJ010001144.1:35000-95270 GCA_034096865.1 Theodoxus fluviatilis
CACACGAGCAGTACACAGGGCACACGAGCAGTACACAGGGCACACGAGCAGTTCACGGCTACGTGCCAAAAGCGCGGGAGACTTGCGAACTCAAAGATGGCGGGTGCGAATTCACACACAAAGCATGCGCCTGCTGTTACATTCTACATCACACCAGTCATGGCGCCATGATCAAAGGAGTATGTGCAAAACAAGATGTAATATTCCTCGTTTATGGTCTTCCTAGCATGCTACACATGAAATGTACATCCTAGCCCTAATCCCACCTTCGCAAAAGTAGACGGTGAATGTCAGAGAGTTTTCAGGTGAGGTCTCTAGTAGCAACAATGGTACGCCCTGGAGTCTTCGCACAACACTTTTGTGTGTGGTCAGTTTGAATCACCGGCAATGTTCAGGCGTGCTAACCGTACAAGGAGACGCGAGTTTAACATACCAGGTCAAAGGTAAATGTGTGGCTTTATGTAGCGCCTTATTATCCATGTCTGGGTCTCAAATCGCTTTACTTTTTACCCCCTGATCATCGAACCGCTTGACGAATTCTTCACTGGCACCTGACAGCAAACGCAGCGACAGACAGAAAAGATGCACACAGTCGGGTACCAGCACCAACTCCACCCCTTGGGGAGCGTTCCCACCCGATGTAGGCTCATGGCGGCATCGAGGGTTACTCACGCGACAGAGTATAGCACTCACGGGTGCCCGGTTTTACCCCTGGGTGAGGAGAGACAACATGAGTTAAGCACCTTGCTCGAAGATGCAACTCAGAAACCGCGCAGCTTCGAACGCCGCACCCACTGGCCGCAAGCTACTGTAGGTCAAGCGCGCTGACCACTCGACCACAGAGCTCCTCTTAACCGTCAGGCAGTTCATTTCGCTTCGGTGGTACCGATAAGCAAAGGTGAACATCCTGACAGAATTTGCAATGTGGACATTAAATAAATAATAAAAAAGAAAGCATCGTGTTTTTTTAAATACAAGGTCACATCATCTTCCCCATTCAAGTCGTCAACAAAATCATCAGAATAATCATTTCCATTATCTAAGTCTTGTAGTTAGAAACTAACAAGTTGTTAACATAAACAGCTACAACAGGCTACAATCTAAGAACTCGAACCATGGTGTCTGTCTCGCACAAAATCGAACCACTCAGCTCCATGGACAATCCTTCCATGGGCTTGCCACAGGAAAGAGCATCAGCCCGCAGGAGAGTCTAGTATCTATCGGACTGCTGTTTTGTGTTGTCCCTGTTTTTCCATGTACAATACAGGTAAATCTGACATCGACTCGGTAACCTGGTGCAGAACCAGGGGACCAAAAGTGGTGGAGGCAGACGGCCATGGCAGCGCAGATGACAGAAGAGGCGAGAACAGCAAGAGTTAGACATGCGAGCGAGAAGAGAAGAGCGTGCGAAGAACAAAAGGCACCCTGCCACCAGTGTAGCATGCCGCTGCCCCCATCACCTGAAACACTTCTAGACTGAAGTCCACGCTTGGAAACGAGGACACCCAACTCAACTATCCGACAAGGCGTTGGAAGTGCAAAGATTGACGGACTAGAGTTTGGAGTTCGCCTGACAGACGAATCGGAAGGACGATGTCGACGACAACAATAAGAACAACGACTTACTTCCATAACTGTCATAGCTGTTTGACATAATTTTCTCAGGTCTTAACTTGATCATGCGACCATTCATTCCAAGCACAAGTCTTCACAGACGGACGACAGAAGTGATGACAGGTACCAACTTTCTCCAAGACACCCATGCCTTTCACGCGCTCTCCGTTTTCATTGGGCACTTACCTGCAAAAGACAAAAGAAAACAAGCAATCAGAGATGGCCTGTTGACAAATTCATCAAGACAAATGTCAAAATAGCAACTCGATCTCATATCGTAGAACTTCGTAAAGTAACGTAACGTTGCGCTTGTTATAGTGTGTGTGTGTGTGTGTGTGTGTGTGTGTGTGCACGCGCGCGCGTGCATGTGTGTGTATGTGAGTGTGAGTGAGAGAGAGAGATTGAGGGAGAGAGAGAATGAGGGAGAGAGAGAGAGAGAGAGAGAGAGAGAGAAAGAGAGAGAGAGAGATACACATGAAAAAAAGAAATACCGGTAAAAAGGAAATGTACTACTAAAATGAAACAGAGTGCAAAAGAACAGAACTGAGTCACCAAGAAAAGAGAGAGAGAGAGAATTGCAAATCGCTTGGAGATGTCTGAATAATTAGTATCACCCACACTGCATCAAATGCACGGTCAACTACAGCATCTAATCGCATTAAAACAAAAACAAATATATAACCACTCCAACAAACTCGCTCATGATGGTGTCCACTCAGCAGAAGAAGAAAAAGAGCACTTAATCTAACATAGTTGTGGCGCACATTTCCTCCATTGTGCAGGCCTCATGCGAGACGGGGAGCAGGAACAGACATACAGTGGCTCCCCATGCAGCTCGTAGTTCTAAGGCGGATGACTGGAGAGATCGAGGCTGGCTCTTACTCTAGCCAGCTCCAGTGGTTAGCGTGATCACTGGCCTCACACGGCCTACGGAGGCTGATGGGCCGTAAACTCCATTCATCATCATCATCATCATCATCATCATCATCATCATCATCATCATCATCATCATCATCATCATCATCATCATCATCATCATCACCAACATCATCATCACCAACATCATCATCATCATCATCATCATCATCATCATCATCATCATCATCATCATCATCATCATCACCAACATCATCATCATCATCATCATCATCATCATCATCGTCGTCGTGGTCGTCGTCGTCGTGGTCGTCATCATCATCATCATCATCATCATCATCATCATCATCATCATCATCATCGTCGTCGTCGTCGTCGTCAACCACTGTCGTCGTCGTCACCACCACCACCACCACCACCACCACCATCACCACCACCACCACCACAACCACCACTATCATTATCATCATCATCATCGTCATCGTCATCGTCGTCGTCGTGCTGGTGGTCATCATCGTCCATTGTACTGCAGGCATTGAGGACGACACCAGCGCACGTCTGCCACGCTCAGCGTCAGTGCCGCCGCTAGAGGCACTGCTTTGCGCCTGCACCTGCTTGCATTGCGTTGCACCGCCGTGCACTGCACAGTGCAGCACAACGTCTGCAGACAGAATGCAGGCACCGGTGCCAAGCCGTCTGTCTGGTGCACCCCGACTTCCTTCCCCATCTCTAACGCCCCTCCCCCCTTCCAACACCCCCACCCCCCTTCTCCTCCTCTCCCTCTCTGCCTCAAACCACCAGACTGCCTCGTAAACTCTCTGCAGCGCACGGAAGGTGAATCGGAGTTCACTCCCTTTTCTCTCTTCGTCGGTGTCGCCAGACGACGCTAGACAGCGCTCTGGACCCAGAAGGAGCCAATCAAAATTATGGTAGAGAGTTCCCTCCCTTCCATGCACCCTTTCTTGTTCTCTTGACCGCCAAGGCACCCCCCCCCCCCCCCCCCCCCGGTTTCCTCGCGGTCTTCCCCCCCCCCCCCTCCCCCTCCCCGAAGGAGTGAAGAGTTTGTTCTGAAATCTCGAGGGTTCTGAAGACCTATACCAATTTGCAGGGTATAGATTATTCATATCTTTGCACCGACTCACCATCTACCTCGACTCTATTTATTATTCTCCTTGGCCCTCTGCCCTTCTGCACACCACCCCCACCCCTTTCCCTCCCTCTCCCCCTTTCTCCCTCTTTCCAGTGCTTTCCTATCATCCCTACACCCCCTTCCTTTCCAATCTCCCCTCCTCCCTTTCCCCCTTGAGAGCTCAACGGATTGCTAAAAGGGTGAAGCTTCCTCACAAGACAAATCGGATAAGATTCTATGAAAACATTACTTTCTTCGCACCAAGCTCAACCGATAAGTCCCACTGGCTCTTGAGTGCAAAGCAGGGTTCACGAGAAGAGAATGAGAAGCAAGGTAGAAAGATAAATGAACCACATGGAGAGAGTGTGTCTGATATATGTCCTGTCTCTGTCCATTCATCCATTCGTCTGTCTGCCTGGGTCTCTCTGTTTGTCCATCACTTTAAAAAAAATCTTTCTCCTCGCTTATGTCTCTTTTGTCCGTCCGTCCCCGTCCGTCCGTCCGTCCGTCCGTCCGTCCGTCCGTCTGTCTGTTTGTTTATTACACGTACAAACACACACACGCACGCAGGGACGCACACTGCAGCTTGCAACTAAATCTTTCACATTTCATGTAAGTTTGATTACCCCAGGTTTGAACTCCTAAGCAAAAATTTAGCCATACTCATATCCTCTGTACAATTTGCATGATAAGGAGCGTCTACCTTAGCAGTAAACCCTGATAACAACTTTGCAATTCAAGTGTCAGGTAAGATACATAACGACGGCAAACACAAAACGAGCGACACGTTTGTTGTGTTTTCTTTGTATGAGCGACGATTCAACAGGACTGAATAACCAGCGAAATTCATATAATGCAGTTTGCACAAAGTTTCGCTGGATAAAACATACATTCGGGGTGGGTGGGGTGGGTGGGGTGGGGGGAGAGAACATCACAACAATGCATAATGTACGAGGCAAACTTAAATATTAAGCTAATTCACAACATACAAAGCAGTCCCCAGCGAAAGTTTAGATGGTAGAAAAGTGAAAATGATTGTCGCGTTGCAAGACAACGAAGGAGATGACATCGACGATGACTAAAACGAGGACATCAAAAACGAAGACGAGGAGAAAGAAGAAAAGGAAAGCAAGGACGCACGACGGAATGGTACAGGTGGAATCTGTAGAGAAATTAGCATAATAAGTATTAGTAGAAGTAGGAGTAGTAGCAGCAGCAGTTGTAGTAGTCGTAGTAGTAAAGCAGTAGTAGTAGTAGTAGTAGTAGTAGTAGTAGTAGTAGTAGTAGTGGTAGTAGTAGTAATTTCAGCAGCAGTAATGATAGTAGTAGTAGTAGTAGATGAAGTAGAAGTAGTAGTAGCAGTAGTCATAGTCGTAGTAGTAGTAGTAGTAGTAGTAGTAGGAGAAGGAGTAGTAATAGTAGTAGGAGTAGTGGTGGTAGCCATAAGTACTGATCAAAAGATCAGATAAAAACCGCTGGCGCTGAACCTCCAGGTTTGGCATTGGAGGGATAAAAAATCCTTCTTTCTCCTTCACCAATGTCCAATTTCCTCGAACTTACGTCACGTTATTCAACCTCAAATGATCACGTCACACATGCCAAAACTTCCCTTGAGTCGGGACAGAGTTCTGTCCCTTACCTTCTTTGCAACACCAAAACGTACAAAAAGTCACTTTCTTTTCAAACCTTGATTCTGAAATTTTGATTCATTCAATCGGACCTAACTTCCAGTAAGTGTGCAAAGTGTCAAGGAAATCCGTCCAGTAGTTTTTGAGATATCAGCCATTAAGTTGGGACTGACAGACAGACACACACACACACACACACACACACACACACACACACACACACACACACACACACACACACACACACACACACACACACACACACACACACACACACAGACACAGACACACAAACAGATAAAGCTGTGAGGACCTCCAGTAAACGTGGAGGGAAAATATTCAATTCTACTAAATACAAATTTTTTTGCAGAAAAATACCTCAAAAGAGGTAAACAGAGAAATATAAAAAAGAAATATAAACAATGACAACATAGCTGAACTCAAAACTCGGTCAAAGATGAAAATGAAACTGAAAATCTGTGAAAAATCTTATCGAAGCAAAGGAGTCTAAGTCCTGACCATGGACTGATGCGGTTTTCTCATAAAGTGAACCTACACTGCTACTAAAGTAATAAAAATACCAGTATAAGCAACAGTAGAAATGCTCATTCGCATCCTAGTGGTGGCAGCAGATGTGATGGCAAAATAAACAGTAGTGGTAGAAGTAATATAGGTAGCAGCAGCAGTGGTGGTAGTGGTTGTACAAGTAGCAGCAGCAGTGGTGGTAGTGGTTGTAGAAGTAGCAGCAGCAGTGGTGGTGGTAGTGGTTGTACAAGTAGCAACAGCAGTGGTGGTGGTGGTAGTGGTTGTACAAGCAGCAGCAGCAGTGGTGGTGGTAGTGGTTGAACAGGTAGCAGCAGCAGTGGTGGCAGGGGTTATACAAGTAGCAGCAGCGGTGGTGGTGGTGGTTGTACAAGTAGCAGCAGCAGTGGTGGTGGTGGTTGTACAAATAGCAGCAGCAGTGGTGGTGGTGGTGGTTGTACAAGTAGCAGCAGCAGTGGTGGTGGTGGTGGTTGTACAAGTAGCAGCAGCGGTGGTGGTAGTGGTTGTACAAAGCAGCAGTGGTGGTGGTGGTGGTTGTACAAGTAGCAACAGCAGTGGTGGTGGTAGTGGTTGTACAAGTAGCAGCAGCAGCAGTGGTGGTAGTGGTTGTACAAGTAGCAGCAGCAGCAGTGGTGGTGGTAGTGGTTGTACAAGTAGCAGCAGCAGTGGTGGTGGTGGTGGTACAAGTAACAGCAGCAGTGGTGGTGGTGGTGGTTGTACAAGTAGCAGCAGCAGTGGTGGTGGTGGTTGTACAAATAGCAGCAGCAGTGGTAGTAATGGTTGTACAAGTAGCAGCAGCAGTTGTGGTTTTGGTTGTACAAATAGCAGCAGCAGTGGTGGTGGTGTTGGTTGTACAAGTAGCAGCAGCAGCAGTGGTAGTGGTGGTTGTACAAGTAGCAGCAGCAGTGGTGGTGGTGGTGGTTGTACAAGTAGCAGCAGCAGTGGTGGTGGTGGTGGTTGTACAAGTAGCAGCAGCAGTGGTGGTGGTTGTACAAGTAGCAGCAGCAGCAGCAGTGGTGGTGGTTGTACAAGAAGCAGCAGCAGTGGTGGTGGTGGTTGTACAAGAAGCAGCAGCAGTGGTGGTGGTGGTGGTTGTACAAGTAGCAGCAGCAATGGTGGTGGTGGTGGTTGTACAAGTAGCAGCAGCAGTGGTGGTGGTGGTGGTTGTACAAGTAGCAGCAGCAGTGGTGGTGGTGGTTGTACAAGTAGCAGCAGCAGTGGTGGTAGTGGTTGTACAAGTAGCAGCAGCAGTGGTGGTGGTGGTAGTGGTCGTATAAGTTGCAGCAGCAGCAGTGGTGGTGGTGGTGGTGGTCGTATAAGTTGCAGCAGCAGTGGTGGTGGTGGTAGTGGTCGTATAAGTTGCAGCAGCAGCAGTGGTGGTGGTGGTGGTGGTCGTATAAGTTGCAGCAGCAGCAGTGGTGGTGGTGGTGGTGGTCGTATAAATTGCAGCAGCAGCAGCGGTGGTGGTAGTGGTAGTCGTATAAGTTGCAGCAGCAGCAGTGGTGTTGGTAGTGGTCGTATAGGTTGCAGCAGCAGCAGTGGTGGTGGTGGTGGTCGTATAAGTTGCAGCAGCAGCAGCAGCAGCAGTGGTGGTGGTGGTGGTTGTACAAGTAGCAGCAGCAGCAGTGGTGGTGGTGGTGGTTGTACAAGTAGCAGCAGCAGCAGTGGTGGTGGTAGTGGTTGTACAAGTGGCAGCAGCAGTGGTGGTGGTAGTGGTGGTCGTATAAGTTGCAGCAGCAGCAGTGGTGGTGGTGGTGGTCGTATAAGTTGCAGCAGCAGCAGTGGTGGTGGTGGTGGTAGTATAAGTTGCAGCAGCAGCAGTGGTGGTGGTGGTGGTCGTATAAGTTGCAGCAGCAGCAGCGGTGGTGGTAGTGGTGGTTGTACAAGTAGCAGCAGCAGTGGTGGTGGTGGTTGTACAAGTAGCAGTAGCAGTGGTGGTGGTGGTCGTATAAGTTGCAGCAGCAGTGGTGGTAGTGGTTGTACAAGTAGCAGCAGCAGTGGTGGTGGTGGTTGTACAAGTAGCAGTAGCAGCAGTGGTGGTGGTGGTGGTGGTCGTATAAGTTGCAGCAGCAGCGGTGGTGGTGGTGGTGGTCGTATAAGTTGCAGCAGCAGCGGCGGTGGTGGTGGTGGTTGTATAAGTTGCAGCAGCAGCAGTGGTGGTGGTGGTGGTGGTCGTATAAGTTGCAGCAGCAGCAGCGGTGGTGGTGGTGGTGGTCGTATAAGTTGCAGCAGCAGCAGTGGTGGTGGTGGTGGTCCTATAAGTTGCAGCAGCAGCAGCAGTGGTGGTGGTGGTGGTCGTATAAGTTGCAGCAGCAGCAGTGGTGGTGGTGGTGGTCCTATAAGTTGCAGCAGCAGCAGCAGTGGTGGTGGTGGTGGTCGTATAAGTTGCAGCAGCAGCAGTGGTGGTGGTGGTGGTCGTATAAGTTGCAGCAGCAGCAGCAGTGGTGGTGGTGGTGGTCGTATAAGTTGCAGCAGCAGCAGCGGTGGTGGTAGTGGTGGTCGTATAAGTTGCAGCAGCAGCAGTGGTGGTGGTAGTGGTTGTACAAGTAGCAGAAGCAGTGGTTGTGGTAGTGGTTGTACAAGTAGCAGCAGCAGTGGTGGTGGTGGTTGTACAAGTAGCAGCAGCAGTGGTGGTGGTAGTGGTTGTACAAGTAGCAGCAGCAGTGGTTGTGGTAGTGGTTGTACAAATAGCAGCAGCAGTGGTGGTGGTAGTGGTTGCAAGTGTAGCAGCAGCAGTGGTGGTGGTGGTTGTACAAGTAGCAGTAGCAGCAGTGGTGGTGGTGGTGGTGGTCGTATAAGTTGCAGCAGCAGCGGTGGTGGTGGTGGTGGTCGTATAAGTTGCAGCAGCAGCGGCGGTGGTGGTGGTGGTTGTATAAGTTGCAGCAGCAGCAGTGGTGGTGGTGGTGGTGGTCGTATAAGTTGCAGCAGCAGCAGCGGTGGTGGTGGTCGTATAAGTTGCAGCAGCAGCAGTGGTGGTGATGGTGGTCCTATAAGTTGCAGCAGCAGCAGCAGTGGTGGTGGTGGTGGTCGTATAAGTTGCAGCAGCAGCAGTGGTGGTGGTGGTGGTCCTATAAGTTGCAGCAGCAGCAGCAGTGGTGGTGGTGGTGGTTGTATAAGTTGCAGCAGCAGCAGTGGTGGTGGTGGTGGTTGTACAAGTAGCAGCAGCAGCAGCAGTGGTGGTGGTGGTGGTCGTATAAGTTGCAGCAGCAGCAGCGGTGGTGGTAGTGGTGGTCGTATAAGTTGCAGCAGCAGCAGTGGTGGTGGTAGTGGTTGTACAAGTAGCAGAAGCAGTGGTTGTGGTAGTGGTTGTACAAGTAGCAGCAGCAGTGGTGGTGGTGGTTGTACAAGTAGCAGCAGCAGTGGTGGTGGTAGTGGTTGTACAAGTAGCAGCAGCAGTGGTTGTGGTAGTGGTTGTACAAATAGCAGCAGCAGTGGTGGTGGTAGTGGTTGCAAGTGTAGCAGCAGCAGTGGTGGTGGTGGTGGTTGTACAAGTAGCAGCAGCAGCAGCAGTGGTGGTGGTGGTTGTACAAGTAGAAGCAGCAGTGGTGGTGGTGGTTGTACAAGTAGCAGCAGCAGCAGCAGTGGTAGTAGTGGTTGTACAAGTAGAAGCAGCAGTGGTGGTAGTAGTGGTTGTACAAGTAGAAGCAGCAGTGGTGGTGGTGGTGGTTGTACAAGTAGAAGCAGCAGTGGTGGTGGTGGTGGTTGTACAAGTAGAAGCAGCAGTGGTGGTGGTAGTGGTTGTACAAGTAGAAGCAGCAGTGGTGGTGGTGGTGGTTGTACAAGTAGCAGCAGCAGCAGCAGTGGTGGTGGTAGTTGTTGCAAGTGTAGCAGCAGCAGTGGTGGTGGTGGTGGTTGTACAAGTAGCAGCAGCAGCAGCAGTGGTGGTGGTGGTTGTACAAGTAGAAGCAGCAGTGGTGGTGGTGGTTGTACAAGTAGCAGCAGCAGCAGCAGTGGTAGTAGTGGTTGTACAAGTAGAAGCAGCAGTGGTGGTAGTAGTGGTTGTACAAGTAGAAGCAGCAGTGGTGGTGGTGGTGGTTGTACAAGTAGAAGCAGCAGTGGTGGTGGTGGTGGTTGTACAAGTAGAAGCAGCAGTGGTGGTGGTAGTGGTTGTACAAGTAGAAGCAGCAGTGGTGGTGGTTGTACAAGTAACAGCAGCAGTGCTGGTAGTAGTGGTCATATATGTTGCAGCAGCAGTGGTGGTGGTAGTGGTTGTACAAGTAGAAGCAGCAGTGGTGGTGGTGGTGGTTGTACAAGTAGCAGCAGCAGTGCTGGTAGTAGTGGTCATATATGTTGCAGCAGCAGTGGTGGTGGTAGTGGTTGTACAAGTAGAAGCAGCAGTGGTGGTAGTGGTGGTTGTACAAGTAACAGCAGCAGTGGTGGTAGTGGTGGTTGTACAAGTAGCAGCAGCAGCAACAGTAGTGGTGGTGGTGGTTGTACAAGTAGCAGCAGCAGTGCTGGTAGTAGTGGTCATATACGTTGCAGCAGCAGTGGTGATGGTAGTGGTGGTTGTACAAGTAGCAGCAGCAGTGGTGGTGGTAGTGGTGTACAAGTAGAAGCAGCAGCAGTGGTAGTAGTGGTTGTACAAGTAGAAGCAGCAGTGGTGGTGGTGGTGGTTGTACAAGTTGCAGCAGCAGCAGTGGTGGTGGTGGTGGTTGTACAAGTAGCAGCAGCAGTGGTTGTGGTAGTGTTTGTACAAGTAGCAGCAGCAGTGGTGGTGGTAGTGGTTGTACAAGTAGCAGCAGCAGCAGTGGTGGTGGTAGTGGTTGTACAAGTAGCAGCAGCAGCAGTGGTGGTGGTAGTGGTTGTACAAGCAGCAGCAGCAGCAGTGGTGGTGGTAGTGTTTGTACAAGTAGCAGCAGCAGTGGTTGTGGTAGTGTTTGTACAAGTAGCAGCAGCAGTGGTGGTTGTACAAGTAGCAGCAGCAGCAGTGGTGGTGGTAGTGGTTGTACAAGTAGCAGCAAAAGTGGTGGTGGCAGGGGTTATACAAGTAGCAGCAAAAGTGGTGGTGGTGGTTGTACAAGTAGCAGCAGCAGCAGCAGTGGTGGTGGTAGTGGTTGTACAAGTAGTAGCAGCAAAAGTGGTGGTGGTGGTTGTACAAGTAGCAGCAGCAGCAGTGGTGGTGGTAGTGGTTGTACAAGCAGCAGTGGTGGTGGTAGTGTTTGTACAAGTAGCAGCAGCAGTGGTTGTGGTAGTGTTTGTACAAGTAGCAGCAGCAGTGGTGGTGGTAGTGGTTGTACAAGTAGCAGCAAAAGTGGTGGTGGCAGGGGTTATACAAGTAGCAGCAAAAGTGGTGGTGGTGGTTGTACAAGTAGCAGCAGCAGCATTCTCCTTACCTTTGTTCACGGAGATGAGTATGTCAATGCCCTCAGTGAAGGAGTTCAGGGCTTCCCTGAGGCGATTGGCCTTCTCATGCTCCAGTGCCGTCTTGATGAGTTTGATGCCCGCGCTCTCCAAGCCGGCCCGGGAGGAGTCACTCATTGCAGATCTGCCAAAGCACGGGCAATTCATGTTAGGCTGTTGAAGCACTGCCCTGGAGCAAATCACGGGCAATTCATGTTAGGCTGTTGAAGCACTGCCCTGGAGCAAAGCACGGGCAATTCATGTTAGGCTGTTGAAGCACTGCCCTGGAGCAAAGCACGGGCAATTCATGTTAGGCTGTTGAAGCACTGCCCTGGAGCAAAGCACACCTAGGCAGAAACAAACCAGCTTGTACAGACTGTGGTTATCTTCAGTGGTAAATTGTGATGATGGCATGATTTGAGGACAAAGAAATATCTGTGAGCATCCAAGTGAAAATGAGGGCACAGTCTAAAGTTGGAATTTTGAATCTTTTTGAATGGGCACGTGAATCAAAATATATGTATTCAGTAGGGGGTGGATGGGTGAATGGATGGGTGCGAGGATGGATGGATGGATCCACACACACACACACACACACACACACACACACACACACACAGAGTACGCACCATGCCAGAACACAACACACCACATTAGAACACAACACACCACATCAGAACACAACAAAAAACAACACAACAAAACAAACCCCCCTTCCATCCCATAATAGTTTTCAGTTGCTCTTGAAGTCACCTGCAGTTTAGTTGACTACAATTACAAAACAGCAGGAGCAATGACAGCAGTGGCTGAGATTATTGTTCTTGTCACCAGGGTAACAGCTACTGCGCATGATCACTTGGCCACACTGTTTTTCTCACTGATAATAGCCAGTCATAGTGCGTCCTCCACGAACTGTTCATTGGTATACTTCTTATCTAAATGAAGGTGCGCGTGCATCACAAGAAAGTGACGAGAGCGTAAAATCATGTCAACACAAACGATGGCAACACATGCTTCGGCGTGGATGCGTTGACCTGCATTCGATGTGTAAACTGTAGGAGCTTTCACGATCTATTAATGCATTCAACATACACCTTTGATAAATTAATGCTGTGCATGGCTTATATTTTCTTTGGATGGGTTGCTAGTATCCCGAAATAGAGCGTTTTGTGAGCGAACCGGCAACACGTCGGCCATTGAAATTTGCAAATAGTTGGCGAGTTCACCTCTTGTCGTGACCTCTACGCATGCGCATTAGTTTGTCACTTTCTTGTGATGCGCGCGTACCCTCATTTAGATACGAAGTATACCAATGCGAAGTTCGTGGAGGACGCACTATGACTGGCTAATGTGTCCAGATGTGTTATTATGCTTTAGAACACCAAGCCAACATGTAAAACATGACAAAATATGATTTTTCAACCACAAAAGTGTAATGTTTACAAATAAATTCCTATACTTTTATGTAGAGCTATAGGCAAGTATGATACTACACCACAAAATAGTCTTTCAAAACTGTCATTCTGAGAAAACATCAAAGGTAGACAGGGGTAGAAATGTTGATTTTGAGATTCTGAAAATTTTAGCTTCATTTTATATATTTAAAATCATCTTCATGGCTTTAACATACAAGAGCCAAAGCTCTAATCTTGTGATCATCTTGTTAATTGATTCCAAATAATTTTAATAATAACACGATTGACTGACATTAAAGATGCAGTCAGACATGACATAAATGTTGACTTCAGGCACAATATTATGAAAATACAAGTTACAAGACTATGGATATATAAATGCCTCAAACTATTTTGTTCATAATCACATTTCTAACTAGCAGCAGAGTGCAGAATGCATGGCTTGCAGCACATGCTGGATTATGGGGGGTGATAACATTTCTCTTTATGGTTTCAACTCCAAAACAGGCTAACAGAAAACCTAAAAAATCTAATGGTTTGTTCCTTGAGTGAAACCCTGACTTGGCACTACATTTCATCAGAATCCATTTGAAGCTTTTTGACTGATTTTGCCAAATAATGAACAAACTAACTAATGAACTAACTAACCGACTGAAAAGCACAACCTACTTACTTGGTGGAGGTAATAATTCTGGTATCATTAGATAAACAAAATATCATCTTTTCAAATATGTGCACATCTCAAAATTGCCAAAAGATACTGAACCACTCATTTTGTGATGCAGGGATGGATGGATGGAGTTTTACGGCCCGTCAGCCTTTGTAGGTTATGTGAGGCCATCAAGCATAACAAGTACTAGAATAGTCATTATGTCCCCAGTTGTTTGCCTCTTGCAAATCCTGTAGGGAGACATGGTGGGTCTATTCTGACCCCCATTCCACAGAGGGCTGTGGTGCAGAGTCACAAACACACTCCACGTGGTGGGTCCCCTGAGAACCTTTCTGGGCATTAGCTTCAAAACTGCACCAGCAATATCAGCCTAGTTTGACATGCATGGCGGCATCTTTTCTGCAATATCAGCCTAGTTTGACATGCATGGCAGCATCTTTTCTGCAATATCAGCCTAGTTTGACATGCATGACGGCATCTTTTCTGCAATATCAGCCTAGTTTGACATTCATGGCGGCATCTTTTCTGATTGTACATCAACAGATTGATACACTTCCATTTTCATGAAGAAAGGGATGCTTCAAGTTTTGCACTTTTATCAGAAAACTTCTATTCCCAGCACACATGGGGCATGTCCTTTACTATTATGCAGTCTCTGCATCATGGAGGCTAAGGTTAATAGTATCAATAGATTGCCTCTAGGAACTGTCAAACTATTTCATTCATGCTGACAGTTTGTTGGACACCAACTGTCTCTTGAATTTCTGCCTTTAGCCAAGGTAATTATGGGATTCAATCATAACCAAGTTTGCTGGATGACTTGGGTGGAAATTCATCTGTAGATGAGCAATATAATGTGATCAAAAGAATGTCATATTAATGAAGAGAATGAATGAATGAGTGATTGAATGAATGGCACTTTACAGCTTATCACCCTTTGTGGTGGATATAAGGCCATTGACCACGAAAAGCACTAGAACTGGTTTGAGTAAGAGGAAGTCATATCGATTCCCCTAGTTGTTAGTCTTTTACGAATCCCACAGGGACACACGGTGGGTCTAGTCTTATGACTTACCCTCTACCTATATAATACAGGGAGGAAACGAGGGGTGTATGCAGTAAATACCGTCTTTAACAGACATTATGGACATTCGCAAGTAGAAAATTAAGCAGACGTTTCGGTTTGTATTCCCTTTGTCAAGCAGAATGCACAAGTGGGAGAAAGAAGGTACAGGGGAACGAGTAACTAGTCGGAAGGAAAGCGAGAACGGACAGGGAGTGAGTAATGTTCAGCTGAGGGCGAATGATTGTTATTTACAAAAAATTCAAAATAGCACCGAAACGCGTACAATCAAAAGTTTGAGCAGCAGTCGAAAGGCGAAAGGGACGCTAGAAAGAGTTCTAACACCGAAACGCGTACAATCAAAAGTTTGAGCAGCAGTCGAAACGCGTACAATCAAAAGTTTGAGCAGCAGTCGAAAGGCGAAAGGAACGCTAGAAAGGGTTCTGTCAAAGAGTTCTGGGAGCACAGGGCAGCCGTCGTGTTGCAGATAACCGAATAAATAAACACGAACAATGTGGAGCAGTTACACTGTGAAAATTCATTTTTAACTGACGTTGTCGTGAAATGAATAAATTGTCAAGTAGAGGACCTATGGCCGCTCTTGGCAGACGAGGGAGCTGTATCCGAGTACTAAGTATGGATATTACGCCGTCTTCACTACCGGGAGCGGGATATGCACGGGGCCGGAGGAAGATTAAAGTTAACGAACAAAAAGGGAATACAAGTTTTAATCGTAGTCCCGGATAAATAAGGATTGTAAGTTTCTCACCTTGTTTGTCACTATAGTATTTCACTGAATTAAAGCAAGACACCCTAGACTGCACCTCAGTCTACAGCGACTACACAACACAGACTGGTGGCCAACTGCGAGTTGTTGTTAGTAAGGGGTCATATTAGAGTGGTCTCCCTTATTTTTAGCATTGTTTGATTTCTACGGTAAAGAGCTCAATATTTAATGAAAAAAATTCAGCGACAGTTCTGCAACAACGACATCCAGCCGTTTCCTTGAGAAAATATCTGAGCACTCATATACTTACGTGGTCTCAACTGGAAAATTATATTTTCTTTTAGTGCGGTGAGGAACAGCAAGCAAAGATCCTGCAGCAAGTGTTAGCCGTTTAGCCTCTCTCGTTCACACACAGTGAGAAATCCCGGTCATAGTTACTTATACGGACATCGATTGCATGATCTAGTAGTATTCTTTTCCCGCAGTATCCATTGTATGCGTTCGTACACTATTGAAAAACTCTTTTCGTTATAATTAGATTTCTTTATAAGGGAATCTGTGTAGAAATATCAAAGATTGCCGACGACCCGTCTCAGCATGTGAAGCATCCTTAATTGATTCCTTATGCCTTATGAAGTATCTCGGGGAGACTAGCTCATGGCTGTCCCAAGACAGGGTAACCCCCGTTTACACATGAAGAGTTAGATCTTGATGGCGGGACGAGCCACGACCTGATCAGAGGAAGAATACGTGTGGTTCAACGTTCTTAAGTTTCATAATTAGCCTAATTGGTTAAGATCGAGCATCTGGACCTCTGGTTGGCACCTGTTTGTGTGAGGGTGTTGAAGTTGTTGAAACCTCTAATTGGTCTGAGGTTATGGGACTATCTCAGTCATTGAGAACGGAGGGGTGGAGCCAGAGGAAATAAGAGTGGAAAGCATATACTAAGTCAGGAGAGTTGGAGGGAGAAGAAGTTCGGAGAAATCGAGAGTCCGAAGGCGGGCAGGGATGTGTGTGGACACTGCTTGTGTCGTGTACTTTTGAAAACTGCCCATGTAAGGTGGAAAAATCAGCTGGCCCGATATTGTCCTCTCCACATACCACCAACGCTATATAACACGTCTCTTTTGCCCCCACTCGGCACCGCAACAACCACGTTCCTACTACAAAACATTCTCACCCTTTTTCACTCTCTGCCACTATTCTCGCACGGGTATGTGGATTCCTCTGGTGTCAACTTTTTTAGCCACTCAAAGTGAAAGGTCACAAATACATATGTAATTGCTATACATGTAGTCCTCTTATGACCGCTCTCTGAACATTACTGTTCGCTTTTAGCGGTAGTGATGCCCTGCCTCATTAATGCTGTGAACTGCCGACCACTCATCGTAGTAAATTATACAGTCTGATTACAGTGTGATTTTATGTATAACTAGATGGTTTACCCATCTCCACCTTTTCCCTTTCCCTCTCCCCCTAAATAACCGTACCATAGATACTTTCCCCCCCCTCCCCCCCCCCAACCCCTGGTCTCACCGCAGCCCCCCACCCACCCCTAAATAACCGTACCGTAGATACTTTCCAACCCCCCCCCCTCCCCCCTCACATTCACCAAACATCAATGCATGATGAGATGAGCGAGCTCGGACCCGTAAAACCTCATGCATCACAAAGCATACGTTGGAGCCGAGTTGCCTCCCTTTACCCTCAACAGTCCCATGATTAAAAAGTTCCAGACGGAATATCTCCGGAACGCTCGGAGGTACACCTTCCAAAACATGACGACTACCCCCCATCAAGTCACGGGGGAACAACATGCCAAATTTCACGGAGATCCGTGCACGGGTGGCCGAATGCATAGAGGGGATGGCTACACAGATGAATGGATGGATGGATACACAGACACGAAACCGTTTGGGTTTTATATATATGTAGATGTAAAGTTCTTATGAAATTCGATAAAGGTCTCTAGTTCTGGATTGAATAGACAGTGTCGTTTGCCTGATGTGGCGAATAAGAAAAATCCGATTCGCGCAGTTGGTGTGAAATGATTTGGCCTAGACCAGACATCACCATTCCATCTGGGTAAACGCGCTGAATTTGAAACCGCTATCAGCTGAGCGAATGCAGTCATGTGTAGAACTCTGCTGACTGAAGAACGTAGCTGCGACTCTAGTCCCTGATAGAATTCCTTAATCATCACATTTGAATTGTGCACACCTGACAGTGATATGGATCTATGGCGTCGGACAGTGAATGTTTGTTTACAGTTTCGGGTCTGCATAAAAATTTAAAAAATAAAACATCTGTTATACTTATTTTCAGTGATTTTTAGTTGTAATAAAACTATCTTGATGGTTTGATGCACATTTTTATCATTGAGCGATCTTCATTCCTCAAAATGTGCAGATAATATGTTAGGTTTTAGGACTATATCATGCAGGAGCGGTTGTGTAGGGTAGGGGGAAATTCTGACAAAATACACAAATTTGTGGCCTTTTAGTGGCTTAAAAAGTTGACATCAGGAATCCACATACCCTTGCGATTAGGCGAATAGTGACTGAGTGAAAACAAGACGAACATTTTTTTAAATATAAATTTTCATTGGGGACCATGTAACTACATGAGTGCCATGCACGCGCGCATGCAATGCGTAAGCTAGCATGCCCATTCATTGCATAATGTTCACGTTCATGGAATGACATCTCAGTACTGGTCCTAGGGGTGGAGGTGGGGTGAGTGGGAATTCCTTTGCACACCCACGCATGCTTACATGCACGCATGCCAGGGCCGGACTAGGTACAGTGAAGGGGGGGTGGGGTGTATGTGTTTTAAAAAGGGGGTCCAGGTACAAAGATGCAGAAAAATCAGCAGTTGCGGACTGGAAGATTTTCTTTTTTTCTTAAGGGAGGGGGTGGCGGGGGCTTGAATTTTCTCCCCGGATTTACAAATGATCCGCCCCCCCAAGAAAAACAAGAAGGGCAAAGCCCATACAACTCACATGCTTGACCTTGACCTTCATATGACCTTGACCTTCAGGTGACCTTCAAGGTCAAGGAACTAAACCTACCAATGACATCATACACAAAGAAATGCTTTACACATTTTTCCTACCATAATACATGTGGCCTTGACCCAAGGTCAAGGTCATCCAAGGTCATGCAACACAGAGCTGTTAATTCAAGACATAGGAAGCACAATGGTGCTTATTGGCACTTTCTACCATGAGTTATAGTCACTTTTAGTGGTTCACTACCCCATTTTGGTCACATTTCATAAGGGTCAAAGTGACCTTGACCTTGATATGTGAACAAATGTGTCTCATGATGAAAGTATAACATGTGCCCCACATAATTATTAAGTTTGAAACAGTTATCTTCCATAGTTCAGGGTCAAGGTCACTTCAAAAAATGTATACAATCCAACGCTGAAGAGCTCCTGTGACCTTGACCTTGAAGCAAGGTCAACCAAACTGGTATCAAAAGATAGGGCTTGCTTTGACCTATATACCACTTGTAGCTAAGGTCGCCATTCTCAATGACGTGGGAGAAAATTGGGAAAATGTGAAAAATGACTGTTTTTGAGACCACATTTATGGCTCCTGTGACCTTGACCTTGAAGCAAGGTCAAGTCACTATATATGTTTTTTGAGGCCTTGTCATCATACACCATCATGCCACATTTGGTGTTGATAGACTTAATAGTCTCTGAGAAAAATCCAACGTTTAAGTTTTTTACGCCCGGACGGACGGACGACACGGCTCAGTACATAGACTCCCTTTTGCTTCGCATGTGAGTCAAAAAGCAAAAAAACCCCCAACAACTACATAGTTGAGGTACATGTTTAGGCGGGGGTGTGTGTGTGTGTGTTACGCAACCCCTGTAACCCCCCCTAGTCTGGCCCTGCACGCTTACACGCATGCACGCACACACACACATATTCTAGTCCACAAGAGACTTCGCCTGCCGGCGCACCGACTCGGGGTGCAGAATGGTACACATACACACACTCTTACAACTTTAGAAACCTGTCATCCAAGGTTATCCACTCTAAATTATTTTAGTTGATATTGGAACATGTGAGGAGTTCAAAACTTTTGAATGCACAGAAATCCACGACCAATACGACTTGGCTGTGGGCAGTAAATAATTCAAACAAAATAAAATGGGCAAGTTTCTCAACAAAAACTAGTCCCTCAGAGCAAACACAAAGCTGTATTGGAAGGCAAATATTTTATTTTCTATGTACAAGAGATGTAACTCTGTCATCCGTACAAAGTTATTTTACAAATCTACAAACACTATTGGACTTGAATGACCCAAGTCTTGTTCTACAGTCCCATGTTCCTCCAAATCCAGTTGCATGCACTAGTACCAGTGTGCAATTATGCAGCAGACATGAGGTGAAATGAATGACAGCACCAGTTATCGGAGTGAGGACATGCTCAGAAAATGTCAGGGACAGAGAAGACATCCACACTGCTTTTTTTCCTTAATGCAGATCCTCTGTCAGCTGTTGCCACACAGCATCATTGGCATCATGCTGCCTGCTCTACAAAGTCTCTTGTACCTGACTAGTTCCAGAGTGCCAGAGTCTCTTGTACCCGACTAGTTCCAGAGTGCCAGAGTCTCTTGTACCCGACTAGTTCCAGAGTGCCAGAGTCTCTTGTACCCGACTAGTTCCAGAGTGCCAGAGTCTCTTGTACCCGACTAGTTCCAGAGTGCCAGAGTCTCTTGTACCCGACTAGTTCCAGAGTGCCAGAGTCTCTTGTACCCGACTAGTTCCAGAGTGCCAGAGTCTCTTGTACCCGACTAGTTCCAGAGTGCCAGAGTCTCTTGTACCCGACTAGTTCCAGAGTGCCAGAGTCTCTTGTACCCGACTAGTTCCAGAGTGCCAGAGTCTCTTGTACCCGACTAGTTCCAGAGTGCCAGAGTCTCTTGTACCCGACTAGTTCCAGAGTGCCAGAGTCTCTTGTACCCGACTAGTTCCAGAGTGCCAGAGTCTCTTGTACCCGACTAGTTCCAGAGTGCCAGAGTCTCTTGTACCCGACTAGTTCCAGAGTGCCAGAGTCTCTTGTACCCGACTAGTTCCAGAGTGCCAGAGTCTCTTGTACCCGACTAGTTCCAGAGTGCCAGAGTCTCTTGTACCCGACTAGTTCCAGAGTGCCAGAGTCTCTTGTACCCGACTAGTTCCAGAGTGCCAGAGTCTCTTGTACCCGACTAGTTCCAGAGTGCCAGAGTCTCTTGTACCCGACTAGTTCCACAGTGCCACAAGAGGCAACTTGCAATCAACCCAGTTCTTTGGGAAGAGAGGGGTTCAGCTCTAGTCTACCATCAGAGGAGGAGGAGGAAGAGGAAGAAACATAAAAAAGGGTTCATAATGAATGATCTGAAAGAGATTCACTTGGGATTGTTAGAAGTCTTGCTTTACAAGCTGCTATCCAGATATGACTACATCATAGGGATTGTCTGCTCTATGGTTGATGTGCGATTACAATGACTGATAAATGATTAAGTTCTGCAGCTTGTAAAATCTATCACAAATAAATGGCAACAGCTTTGACAACATTGCTCCCCCCAACACCCCCCCCCAAAAAAAAAACAACAAAAAAACCCAACCTAACTTCAACCATTTAAATATATTAATATCTATTTTTTTAAGTTAATAAACAAACTAGCTTGTTAAACAAAAAATAGACCAGACCTCTAAACTGATCTGATAATTTCACACCACACATTGAGGCTTTGGTGTATTTTTGATTTTTTGTCCTCCCCAACTCTGAAAACATCATGAAAATTAGGGAACACCACTACATTCAACAAAACTGAAAACTGATCACGGACAGCTTTCTCGCATACACTGCATAGGCAGTTATTTATAATGCTTCAAAAGATGGTATAAGTTCTGTTACACGTCCCATAGAAACTTTCCACTTTAGCACTGTTTTAGAACTTCAGTAAGGAGTAGTACTCCTCACATGAGTACACCACGTTGAAATTCTACTCCGAGTATCAGCAACTGACTACTTATTATGACACAAACTGAAGATTTTACACGTGAAAATCCCTTGCCTGTTGTGGACAAAGTCAATCAATGTTACAATCTCCAGAGTCCATAACATCCACTACATTCTGCTGTGCTGGTGATAACAGAATCACAAAAAGGGAGCCCGAGCTCAGAGTCAACTGTTCAACAAACATCACCAGGAATTTGCACACACTCACACATACATGCATGCATACCAGCATGCATACACACTTGCACACACACACACACTTGCATGCATGCACGCACACAAAATATAATGATACGGCTTTAATCAGAGTGCTGTGCTTAAATAGATAGGAGAATCCTGACCACTGCATGTGGCCAGAGCTTTGCTTTCATCAACTGTGCCATGCTATTCTACAAGTGACTGCTGGACTATTCGCAATATCAAATAAAAAACAGTGGAGACTTTTCACAATCCATCATCCATTCCGGAGTATCCACAGCCTCAGTGAGAAGAGAAAACGAAGCCAAATGGAGATCTTTTCACATTGACTGTTGCTTCTGGATTTGAGCATGTTTATCACCCTTCAACATCATGATGAAAATGTGATATCCTAAAATTGTTTTATTTCAGTAATGAAACTTTCATTTGATACATAGCACATTTATGCTAGTTTCAATGAACAATACGTAACGATTTTAGCCAAACTATGATTTCACAGAATACAGAAACACATTCCATATTCAATGCTTTTTGCTACTTTACAAACATATAAAATGTATCTTCTGACTCTGATAATTCTATTCAGTTTGTACATAGCAAGGGTATCAACATCTGTCTTTTAAGTAGTCTGACAGAAAGAGTCACCAATAATTCAAGAACGTTGTGCAAACATCACAGCAGTCAAAAATATAAACAAAAAAATTTGCATGACTTCTCATATTGCCTCCCTTGAAAGAACATATCATGCAGCGTTATTCACAAACCATGTTACAATACAAATATACCACTGTGGCACAAACTGTGGTACATATCAAACAATCTCCTCAGCTCCATGGTAACTTTCATGAAAAGAAAAAAGAAAAAGAACCCCCCCCCCCCCCCACACACACACACACACAAAAACCTGGAGACAAAAATCTTAGCACACACAAAAAAGGCATCATTTGCATAAGTTGACATGGAGGGAGGGCACAGGTCTTGCACACTTCCTTATTTCACTTTGGGCCGCCAGCACAGCAGCACTTCGTCTTATGCATAGTTTGTGGTTTGTGCTGAATCACTTGAATCGGGGGTTCTTTCTGGTCAAATGTCAAATTCGAACTTTGGGGGCGACCTGTACATTCTGATGAAAACAGACGACATGCATGCATCAGCTCTGCAATGCAGCACGGACAGGGACAGGGACAGGGACTGCTTTTTCAGCAGGAGCAATATTTAAAGTTGACGTCAACGCAAAAAAGCCAATGCAAAATTGAAAAAAGAAGGGGGTGGAGGAGAGTGGAGTGGGGGAGAGTGGGGTGGGGGAGGGGTGTGATGATGGGGGGTGTTGGGGTTTGAATGGGGGTGGGGATGAGCATGATTAGGGAAACGGGAAGCAATCTTTTGATTAATAATTACACTAAAACTTGGAAGAACCAAGTTGGCAGCAGTGATGAACTTGTTGTGAACGGAAGAGCCCAGCTCCCCCAGCAGTGAATGACGAGAGGACAAGACAGAGGTGATGGCGTGAACCATTCTAACAGTAGCAGAAACCCTGATGTGAATGACGAGAGGACAAGACAGAGGTGATGGCGTGAACCATTTTAACAGTAGCAGAAACCCTGATGTGAATGACGAGAGGACAAGACAGAGGTGATGGCGTGAACCATTCTAACAGTAGCAGAAACCCTGATGCCAATCTCTTGAAAGTGCCAGCACTCTCACAAACTTGGCCCTCCCCAGAACACCTGTTCGGAAAAAAGTACCCCAAGTTTACTTCTCTATCCCTGAACACTGGCCTTAGTCATGAAGTCTTCAAGACAAAATAAAAACACCAAGGGTGGTAGGGGTGGGGGTGGGGCATGGGAGTGATGGAGGGGGTGGGGGGGAGGGGGAAGGATAGCAACGAGAACTCCACCCTTCCCGAAAGTGAAACCCAACAAAACCAACCAACCTGCCCCATTCAGCAGCCCTGTGCAAAATGAGGGCATCCTAACTGTGACGGTTTATGAAATGCAAGGTTATAGAACTTAGCTGCTGCTTCGGCTCAGGTTGCCATATCAAGAATGCCACATAAATGCCACACTGATATTCAGCCACATGTATGAATACACTTTGATATTGCATGTAAGATATGTATCAGACTTGATTATGTCACTAGAAATGCAACCATTAGGTAAACAGGACTGCAGCATCTGCACAGTGTGTGTGTGTGTGTGCACATGAACTTGCAGGTGCATGACCACCTGTATGTGTGTGTTTGTATACTGAAACACATCTATTTAAAAAACAAAAACCTGTGGGCTGATACTCAGGAAAATGTATCATGAGCACGTGGCAGTGATGTAGATGGTTATGGTCACAGCTTCCTGGGATATGAACATGGTCTTGGCAGCATATCAACTGATTAAAATCCACTTGACAATGTATCAATAAATAGAGATATCCCTCCTGCTTCTGATGATGATAACATTGCTGATATGAGGAGCTACACTGTGAAACACTTGGCACCACAAGAATGATAAATACAGATGAAACCCTGAATAACAAATCTAACCTTTCCAAGCCAAAGCTGGCTATGATTATACTTACATAACTGCTCTTAAGATGAAACAACCAGGTGATAACAATGTCTCGGGTACTGCCCTTCTTCCTTTAGGGGCACAAATCAGTCAAGGGTGGTTTTGTCTGTGGTATGACCTGATGTGAATCTCTTAAATTGTATACATACATAAAAAAGAAAAAGAAAATAAAAGTGATTAAAAAAAAGTCAAAATCCCACAACCTGCAATAATGTGTACACTGTATGTCCAGGCATTTGGTTACTGTAGCTGGCCATAGAAATGAAAGTCACAACACTCTCTCTCTCTCTCTCTCGCATCCACCTACTTTTCAGGACACAGGCACACACACCTACATCTTCCGTCAAATAAAAAACAAACATACAAACGTGAATTATGCTTTCTCTGTGGCACACTGCTCCAACTGTATCAACTCCAGTTCATGGGGTACAAGAACCATTTCTCATAAAATGGCAGACAGCCATTGTGCAAGCCTGGCTTTCCGCGGTAGAGGTTGAGATTCCTCTCAGTAACTTCGTCGTTGCCTGTCTCAAAGTCTGTACTTCTGCACATTGGAAAAGCTTTACCTCTTGCATCTCTACAGGAAAATTGGGGCATGAATGAGAGCTGCTTCTGCTAGATATGCCAAAACTTTCATACCTATCTGGTACATTGGCAAAATAATAAATGTTAAATTTGCTGACATTCATTTCAAAGTGCTTACCATTCTCATAAGCTCCAATGCAACAACAAATACATAATCTTTGAATTTCATTAACAGGAATTTGGAGTGGCAAAAAATATGACAGATCTGTTTTCCCATCTGCAACCAAGGTTAGTATCAGTACTGCCAAAATAGGCAGTAACCATGCATAACAATGTTAGTTGGCCTGCATCTCTGAACCCTGGTCACCTCTCAATCCAGCAACTAAACACACACTGCATGCACACCTCTATCAAGCAAACCTACAACCTCATCAGGTGCTCCTGTGCCCTGGTTCCTAAGCATCGACATAACATGAAAATACAAGCACAAAAATCCCACAAAACAAAATACAATGTATGCTTTCACATCTGAGGTAATTTTTTATATGAAAACCCACCAACAAGTTAGGGTTATGAGTTCCAGCAAAAGTCTTTTGGCAGGAGGGTCAGACTGAAGACAGGTATTTCAGTCACAGCATGTCACACAGTCACTTCACTCAAAAACCTCCGCCTCCACATGAAAGGGAGCAGAGAGCATCTGCAATGGCAGCGAGTCATAGTCCTGTCTTGCGGTCATGGGAGCTAGGCTGTGTCTGTCAAACCAGGCCCAATACAGGGGTGCCATGGAGCAGAGCTGCAGGTGCCTATGGAAGAGCCGTCTCTGGTGGTTTATGCAAGGCTGAGAAGAGAACTGCTGGCTTCTAACATAGAGCTGGAGACTTAAAAATTTGAGGGCATCAGGTGAGGAACAAACCCACAACCTCCTGGTTTTCATCCAAAGCACTTTAGGCACTGAGCTACACACTGTGCTGACCACAGGGGACCCGCCCACCCACACCCCAAAAATCTCAGTATTAAGCCCTGGAGTAGTCAAACTTTATGGAAAGAAATGAAAGAAAGCTCCAGGAGGGAGGAGTGGACAGGGAGAGGCTAGGGACGCTGGGGCGGGGGGTGGTAAAAAGACTGCGTGGGGCGGTTGTGGGGCTGCTGCCGCTTGAAGGAGGGTCCCGTGCCTCCCCGGCGGAACTCCATGCTGGTGATGGGACCCGTCAGAGCCTCCTCCCCAGGGAAGGGGGGTGCTGCTGCCATGACTACCGGCACCCCTCCCCCATACATGGGCTGGCCCATCGCTGGCTGTCCCATCGCTGGCTGTCCCATCGCTGGCTGTCCCATCCCTGGCTGTCCCATCCCTGGCTGTCCCATTCCTGGCTGTCCCATCCTGGGCTGGCCCATCCCAGGCCGGCCATCTCCACCCTGGCCCGTCTCCATCTGTGGAGCAATTAGAGAAAACAATGAGTCTACAGGTTTTTGAAGTTTGCGGTGCTAAACGTAAATGAACAGTAACATTGTCCTACTTCAGTTGGTGTCTCAAATTTAATGAGTACATTTTGGTATATTTGTGTGCGAGCTTGTGTGTGCATGCGTGTAAGTGAATTTCGTGAATATATGTGCATGAGCATTTGTGTGTGTGCACGTATGTATGTATACATACACCACACACACAAACAAACACACACAGTCACACACACACACACATGAGCATGAGCATTTGTGTGTGTGCACGTATGTATGTATACATACACCACATACACACACAGTCACACACACACAACACACACAAACACACATACATACACAAACACACACACACACATTCTAAACTGAACACACACACATCCATAAGCACTCTAACCTAAGAACACACACACACACACACACACAAACACACACAAACACATACAAACACACACACACAAACACACACATACACTCACTCAACATAGTGTGCCAATATGCAATGGTGACTAACTCACCCATCCTCCACGTTGAGCTCCTGACAAAGGTTGAAGGTCAGAGACATACACCTCCTCTGTGTTGCCATACTCAACAAACGTCACCACTGCCGTGGCTCCATTGGCAGACAGCGTCTCCACCACAGCCAGGTAGAACTGCAGGCAGAAGGGAAAGATCATTTAGGGCTGCAGCATCAACTGCATCAAGTCATTTCTTCATTCCCACATTTGCTACAGCAGGAGATGGGGCGTGTTTGTTAGGCGTAGAATCTCGAGGGCTAGGTGTTGCCTTCGTTTCTTGCTCATTAGCTGTAGGTGCTTCTCATTAGCCCTCGACTAGCCATAGAGGAGAGCCACTTGCCTAACAAACGCGCCCAGGGAGAGCGCCAAAAGTGGCGGTAGCAACTTGATGCCCCTCAGCAGCTGAAACCCCTGGCTGCTAGGATTTCTGGGACTGCTTCATTAGCTCAGCCTGGGGCGGCTCCAAGCGTCCAAAGAGGCGGCCAGGGGTCATCAGGACAGGGTCAGACCAGATCCAACTGAGCACTCAAAGCATCTCAGTGGATGGATCCCAACCAACAGACTGGTCTCCAAAATGCCATGTCCATCCCAAAGAACAACACTACAGGCATCTATCGATCAAACAGACTAATCAAGTGTTCAGCCTAGACTGACATTAGGAAATGTCTTCTTACTCTGTAAGTTTTGGAGTGGACCCTTCATCTTGATGTCAAAGAGTTCAGGGACTGAAACAGGTCTGTCAGCAGAGAGAAAGAAAGTATGGGTGCCAAACACTGTCCTGGTTTTTCACTGGAGTAACCAATTCCCACCATCCAACAACTGCAGAAGCAAAAGTGGTTCTTACATGCTTTTTTCATATCATCAAATCTGTAAAAGGATAAAAAGAACTTTCACAATTACAACCAAGCTGCACTGTTTCTATGTTTTCTTGACATACTTACCAGTAGACAACTCATAGGTATATGACCTTTCACCTCGAAAAAAGATTTGCATAAATCTTCCCCACCCACGTGGCCACCCCATAAGCCAATGAAGTGGCTTCATCCATAGCGTCATAGCCAGTGAAAGGGAGGCAACTCTCACCATTTCCCGCGCATGCGCTCAGATACCAGGGATCTGGCCACGTGGCCTCACTTTCGACAACACACCGAGACTGGTGAAGATGCACAAAAATGGGGAGGAGGGTGGGAAAAATAATGTTGTCTACTGGTAAGTATGTCAAGAAAACATAGAAATTAGTTTAAATTTCTTAAAGTTTTCTATCCATACTGACCAGTAGACAACTCATAGGTATGATTACCCCAGCGGGAGGCGGGTGTGCATCCACGCAACAGAACGGACGACTAATCACCACTCAAATGGCGAACAGCCGAACCCGCCACAACCAACTTGTTGACGCCAAAGGTGTCATCCAGACGACGGACGCGAACGTCACGCAGTTAGTGATGCGTGAAAACGCAGTCACTGCGCCAGAACGCCGCCCTCATGAGATGAGCCAGCGATACATTCTTGGCAAAAGCCACAGAGGTCGCCACTTGCGAATCCCATGAGTCCTGGAAGCACCAACCGAAGGCAGCCGGTTCGCATTCCTATACGCCTCCGTGATCAAAAGACGAATCCAGGAGGAAAAGGAAGTCTTCGATATCCGCCGTGACCAATTTTCAAGGGAAGAAAAAAGCCTACGTCGGCGAAAACGACGAGACTGAGTCCTGGCCAAGTAAACTTCAGTGCACGGACCGGACAGTTGACACAATCAGGCTCGTACGGATCGACGATAGAGTAGAGACTCTTAATCTCAATACTCTGACAGTCGGAAAGAGCACTCTGATTCTTGCAACGAAACTCCGGAACGAAAGAAAGAAGGAGCATCACGCGAAGAAAAGCCAGCGCACCTAGCCAAAGCTAGAGACAATAATTGAACCTAACCGGACTGAAAACCGGTGGAACAATACATGTGAAGTGCACAAACGGAGAATGAACAGAAATCGAAAAAACGCCAAGTGCCGTAAGATTTCTGAAAACCCCGATGTTCGTAGACCCCGCCTGTACTGCGATCTGTCGATCGAACAGGCGATCGCCGAGAAAACAACGCAGCATGTTGATCCGACCGCAAGGGCAAAACACTGCGTTCGTCAGCAACACCTGGCTGAAACCGATTCCCGGAAGGGACGAACTGGACAAAAAACAGACTCAAAGGAAAGATCACGATCTGTAATCGATCCGTCGATCCCCAGAGACCTGAGGCAGCAGCTGACTGACAAGAATGCAAGGCAGCATGCCGATCTGCCCGCCCGGGTCTTGCCTCCGTGCGTTAGATAGCAAGCCCTGCCTGTCCGCCGATCTTGTTGTGATTCCCGGCAGAAAGGATCACGAACTAGCGTGAGATTAGCCGATCGCCGGGAAATGAACGAAACAAGCTGCTCTGACTGCAAAGGCAACGTCACTGAGCGAACGTCAGCATCGCCTGCCGTGACGAAATTCCCGGCCGGAAAAAACACGATTCACGCGAACACCGGGAATACAAGGCAGCAGTTGATCGAACCGCAAGGAAAAAATCTCTGTGCGGCGTCAGCAATGCTCTGCCTGTACCACGGACGACCAGACCGAAGGAAAGATCACGATCTGATCACCTATCAGCCGATCCCCAGAGACCTGAGGCAATATTGCTGATCGAAAACGCATGGGCAAAACCGAGCGATCGTCAGCAACGCCTGCCCCAAGTCGAGAATCCTGCGCGAAACTCGCGACCGCCGAGAATTCAAGGCAGTCTGCCGATGGAATCGCGCGGAAAAACCCCAGCGCGAACATCAGCAATGCTCGACCCGTACAGTGACCCTGGTCCATACCTACGTAACCTAGCTACCGTTCGATTGTGTCTGATTCCCGACAGGGATGATCACGATCGAGCGATAGATCAGGCAATCGAGGAAAAAACAAAGTACGAGCGCCGGAAGGCAGCCGGGCGGATTGCCATCGAAAACACTCAGAGTCCGCAGACCTATGTGAGCGACGAGCAGAAACCCGTACCGGACTGAGCGATCGCGAATCAGAGTCTGACAAATCACTAAGGAGATAGTGTCGAGACTCAACGCGCCGCCAAAGCAGAGATTCCCGAGAAGCATGAACGGGAGCATCAGAGTCAAAGAGAAGATCGCGATCTGACATGCGATCGACCGATCCCCCTAGAGCTGAGACAGTATGCTGATCGAAACGCAAATCCCAGCGATCGTCAGGTACGTATCGCCGAGGGCGAGAATCTCGCGCAAAATCACGTGATCGCTGAGACGCCAAGGACGCAGGCTGATCAAACCGTCCGGGAAAAAACCTCGGAGCGATCAACAGCACCGCGCGTCCTGTAAAAGGACCCCTGCCCAACACCATCTATTGCTCGATCGTGTCGAAATTCCCGACAAGGACGATCACGATCGAGCAATAGACCAGGCAATCGTCGTGAAAACAAGCGAGGACGCTGATCAGACCGCAAAGGCAAAACCTCTGCGCGGTCGACAGCAACACCCCTCCGGTCGCGCTGATCGCCACGATCCACTGATCGAGGGACAGAACGCCCGTAAGACAAAGCAGCCTGCTGATCGAACCAACCGGGCAAAGACGCCGTGGAATCGATGGCAACGCTCTGCCTGTCACGATGTGCGGAACGATCGGCGGATCGTCCGACAGCCAAGGCAGCATGTTGATCGAACCAGACGGGCATAGCCTCTGTGCGGTCGATCGCAACGCATCGCCTATATCTGGACCCTCTCCCAGCACGATCGATTGAACGATCCTCTGATCGCCAGTGACCCAAGGCAGCGTGCTGATGGGATCGTGCGGCCGAAGCCTCGCGTTGATCGATAGCAACGCTCTTGCCGATATCGCGACCGTGTCGGATATGATCGACTGGGCGACCATGAGAAGGCCAGGAAACCGAGGCAACCTGCGGAGCAGATCGCAAGGTTAGAGCCCCCGTGCGATCGAGAGCCGTGGACGGAAACGATCGGCTGAACGTCCGAACCCAAGGCATCTGATCGCCAGTGACCCAAGGCAGCGTGCTGATCGAATCGTGCGGCCGAAGCCTCGCTTTGATCGATAGCAACGCTTTGCCGAGATCGCGACTGTGTCGGATATGATCGACTGGGCGACCATGAGAAGGCCAGGAAGCCGAGGACGGAACGATCGGCTGATCGTCCGAACCAAGGCAGCATGCGGATCGAACCAGACGGGCAGAGCCTCCGTGCGGTCGATCGCAACACACGTATCCCGACCCCTTCCCATCACGATCGATCAAGTGATCATCGGATGGCCAGTAACCCAAGGCAGCGTGCTGAACGGATCGTGCGGCCGCAGCCTAGCGTTGATCGATAGCGACGCTCTGCCTATATCGCGACGCGTGTCGGATAGGATAGACTGGACGATGAACGGAACGATTGGCTGATCGTCCGAAAACGAAGGCAGCATGCGGATCGAACCAGACGGGCAGAGCCTCCGTGCGGTCGATCGCAACACATCGCCCGTATCCCGACCCCCTCCCATCACGATCGATCAAGTGATCATCGGATCGCCAGTAACCCAAGGCAGCGTGCTGAACGAAACGTGCGGCCGCAGCCTAGCGTCGATCGATAGCAACGTTTTGCCTATATCACGACGCGTGTCGGATATGATCTACTGGGCGACCATGGGAAGGCCAGGAAACCGAGGCCACATGCGGATCAGATCGCACGGCAGAGCTCCCGTGCGATCGATAGCTGCGCCTATCCCACCGAGGGACTCGTCACCGGCGCGACTTACCTCCGAAGGAGAAACCGAACGGTGCGAAGCCACACTCTGGGAAGCTGAAAGAAAGGCAGCCGCAGACAAATTCACCAAACATGCAGCAGCCGCCTGGGGACCCAGAACTGGCTCCGAAAACTCCGCCGGAGCCAGCCGCCCTAGACAGAGTGTCCGATAAGGAAGAGATGTCGAGAGAAGGAACTTTTGCCGACACCTCCACCCCCATACACGCTGAGGAAGAGGCCGAACGAGTTAACTCGAACCCGACCTCGACCTCTTACCTGTTGAAGAGGAAGGAGGAATAGACAAACCACCCTTCCCCTTCGAAACAGAGCCGCGCTCGCGTACCCGCACTTCCTCCGTACCCTGAAGCGGGTGCGGAAGGCGCGCCGCCATGATGCCAAAATGGCGAACAAAATGGCGGGCGGCCCAGCGTCAAAGCGACGCAAGCCGTAGCAAGAACGCGCACGCAGCACCACACGTTGCAACCAGCGAAACACGCCCACAACGTACCTAGCCGAAGCTAGCAACAACAGACAACAAATATAACTGAACCGAACCGTGCACTGAGGCAACCGGCGGGAACAGAATTTGAAGCAAAACGAATTAAACAGAAATTCGAAACAACGGCGAGGGCCGCAGAAGTATGTGTACTTCCCCACAGCCAACGTCGCCACGGCCGACAGCAAATCCTAGAAAGTCCGCACACAAGTGAAGACTGGAGGAAAACCAAAGTACATCCATGCACTCCAGTCGAAAAGTCGAAAGTGAGGCCACGTGGCCAGATCCCTGGTATCTGAGCGCATGCGCGGGAAATGGTGAGAGTTGCCTCCCTTTCACTGGCTATGACGCTATGGATGAAGCCACTTCATTGGCTTATGGGGTGGCCACGTGGGTGGGGAAGATTTATGCAAATCTTTTTTCGAGGTGAAAGGTCATATACCTATGAGTTGTCTACTGGTCAGTATGGATAGAAACTTTCACAATTACAACCAAGCTGCACTGCTGCTATGACTTAATAATTTATTATTTCTTCCAAATTAATCTTGTCACTGTGCAATAGCCATCCAATTTTCATGGAGTGCCTCTCTGGTGAGATGGCTGACAGCAAACCAACACTACTGACCAGCCCATCCAATATCTGGACAGCAGACAAGATGAGCGAGCAGTTGTAACAAAGAATCTGGCAATAGAGCAGATGTTCAAAAAGCAACCTACCCGACCATCTTCCCAATACTTGGCCAGACATGTCTCTCCCTTCCTCCAGATGACACTGTTTTGATGTGCCTGGAATAGGAAAAAGATGGTCCATGTCACATCACCAAACACAACTCTCTCTCTCTAAAAAAAGAAAAGAAAAAAGTTTGTTCAAATTTGGCTCGCCTACCAGGCTTTTCATGGAAGGGCTATCTAACTAGCTTCCATTATGCTCATATTACTGAAAGTAGGTCAGTCAAGGGCAATAGAAACTAATGATCCAATGATGGAGAAGCATCTCTGCACACTTTACAGAGAATAAACATCTCTCAACAAACATGGAGTGACCAATGAGGCTCAGGTGATATTTCAGGCTGCTGAGGGAACTTTGGCTCAAGACCAGCAGGACTTAGTGGAACATGGTCAGTTGTGGTGTCCAGAATAATCTGTATACTATTTGGAATATATACTAGGACAGTTTTCTATAAAGAGAACAGCAATGCCCAACAAATGAAGAAAAGTTCCTTCCACAGTCACTGTCTTCAGTCTTGTGAATAAAAACCGCTGGCGCTGAACCTCCAGGTTTTGACATTTAAAATTTAAAAAAAGATCTGGTTCGAACCCGCAACCTCTCGAGAACAGAGGGGTAAATAAAGAATCTCTCTGTCTCTCCCCCCCCCCCCCCCCCCGTCCTCCCTTCCCTTATCTCCCAGCTGTCATAGCCGCCGCTCCTCTCCAGTTCCTGTAGCCAGGCTGGGGCATCTGGCTGGCATTGTTCTGTCCAAGATGTCAGTTTTGATCACGTCACATTTCGCTGTTCCATCAATCGAGTATTTAGGGAGGTGCTTCCGAGTTTACGACCTTAAAAAACCACTTTCTCTTCAAGCCTCGATTCTGAAAATTTGATACATTCAATCGGACCTAACTTCCAGTAAGTGTGCAAAATGTCAAGGAAATCCGTCCAGCAGTTTTTGAGATATCAGCCGTTAAGTCGGGACAGACAGACACACACACACACAGACAGACAGACAGATAAAGTCTGTAGGACCTCCAGTAAACCTGGAGGAATAAACAGATCTGCATCATAGCCAAGTGTTGAAGTCATTTTGTTACAAAGTGCTTTGATCCTGACATCAGCGGCTGGCACAACATCATGAAAGGCAAACTCACATTCATAGGTCCACGGAGATCAAACTGCTGTCGCGCATCCTGTGACCCTTGGTTCTGTTGCCCACGATTCCGTTGGCCTTGACCTTTGGCCCCCCCTCGGTCGTTGTATCGGTCTTGGGGCTGCCATTGGTCGTTCTGTTGGGGCCTAGTGTCATTGGACTGTTCTGATTGTGGATGCTGGCCATATGGCTGATCCTGTCTGCCTCGCATGTCTCCACCCCTCTCTGACTGGGGCCGACTGTTGCTGGAGTTTTGCCTGGGGTCATACAGCTGTTTGGAGCTGTTGGGCCGGTCGTGGTTTGATCTCTGGCCGTCTTGTCTGCTGCAGAGAGAGGTCCACATTGTAAGCAAGGTTACATGCTTCAGTGCATACTGAGTGATGCAAACTTCATGGAAGAGATCTAAATAATCAAGATGTCTTCCATCCCAGGGATTGAACCACGACACTGCGCCTTGTACTTAATCAAATGCCAAAGCTTGCTTGCCTAAATTCATTCTCCTGTCAAATGAAAGGGTTGCAACAGGCAAGTAGTGGTTGAGGACCTGACTATGCACTCATGCAGGTGGGGAGACTACTGAATATGGGGCTGCCAGGAGCTGACTATGCACTCATGCAGGTGGGGAGACTACTGAATATGGGGCTGCCAGGAGCTGACTATGCACTCATGCAGGTGGGGAGACTACTGAATATGGGGCTGCCAGGAGCTGACTATGCACTCATGCAGGTGGGGAGACTACTGAATATGGGGCTGCCAGGAGCTGACTATGCACTCATGCAGGTGGGGAGACTACTGAATATGGGGCTGCCAGGAGCTGACTATGCACTCATGCAGGTGGGGAGACTACTGAATATGGGGCTGCCAGGAGCTGACTATGCACTCATGCAGGTGGGGAGACTACTGAATATGGGGCTGCCAGGAGCTGACTATGCACTCATGCAGGTGGGGAGACTACTGAATATGGGGCTGCCAGGAGCTGACTATGCACTCATGCAGGTGGGGAGACTACTGAATATGGGGCTGCCAGGAGCTGACTATGCACTCATGCAGGTGGGGAGACTACTGAATATGGGGCTGCCAGGAGCTGACTATGCACTCATGCAGGTGGGGAGACTACTGAATATGGGGCTGCCAGGAGCTGACTATGCACTCATGCAGGTGGGGAGACTACTGAATATGGGGCTGCCAGGAGCTGACTATGCACTCATGCAGGTGGGGAGACTACTGAATATGGGGCTGCCAGGAGCTGACTATGCACTCATGCAGGTGGGGAGACTACTGAATATGGGGCTGCCAGGAGCTGACTATGCACTCATGCAGGTGGGGAGACTACTGAATATGGGGCTGCCAGGAGCTGACTATGCACTCATGCAGGTGGGGAGACTACTGAATATGGGGCTGCCAGGAGCTGACTATGCACTCATGCAGGTGGGGAGACTACTGAATATGGGGCTGCCAGGAGCTGACTATGCACTCATGCAGGTGGGGAGACTACTGAATATGGGGCTGCCAGGAGCTGACTATGCACTCATGCAGGTGGGGAGACTACTGAATATGGGGCTGCCAGGAGCTGACTATGCACTCATGCAGGTGGGGAGACTACTGAATATGGGGCTGCCCCCAAAAATCATCTCAACAGAAGCTTCCTCAACCTTTCATCATGTTTACAATTCATGACAGAGATTTGGCACATTCATTTACACTTACAGTGTGTTTATGTCCACTGGAGGAAGAAATCAAGGTAAGAAACGCACAAAGTAATGCAAACAACAAACCAACAAACTCGGTGTGAAAGCTTACAAGCGCCTTCTGATTTCAATCAAGATGAAACCCATTTCCTTCTGTTTGTGAGAAGTTTTTCGATGCTAAATGAATCTCCCAAAATTTTCTGGACACTTTTCAACCTTACCAGACATGAGTGTCTCTGGCCCATCAGGAAAATTTACACCCAGCGCTGCCATTAACAACCGCCTCACCTGTCTTGCCGAGGTCTGCTGTCAGAGCTGTCAAAAGCATTCCGCTGGTCTCCTCCCCGGTCGGGACGGCCTTGGTCGTTCTGCTGGGCGCTCTTTGCTGGACGGTTGTTCTGGCGCTGGTTGTCCCGGCCCCCTTCCCTGTCTCGTCCCCTCCCCCCACCCATCCCCTCCCCACTGTTCTGCTGCCCTTGCCTTCCCGGGGGGGCATTCTGGCCCCCATCTCCTCGCCCATAGCGGTTGGCTAGACGTGGGGGGAGGTTTTGGCGCCGGGCAGGGGGGAAGTCCTCCTCTCTGGGGTGAGGGGCTGACGGCTGCCTATGACTGGGCCCCCCCTGGTTGCCTGCCCCACTGTGACTGGGGGGGAAGCTACGGGAGAGAGGGGGGTTGTCGCCTTGCATGCTGTTGAAGGCAGGGGTGGGTGTTACGTTGGCTAGGCTGACAGACTTCTGGGATGAGGGGCCACCTCCAGACTTCTTCTCTGCAAGTGGAAAGTACAGATCTTCATCAAGGCGTGATGGGTGCCAAGAGTACTCCATGGATGAAGTGACAGCACCCATGTCTCAATCTCGTCTACTGGAGCAGGCCCCAAAAGCCCAGCAGCCAGGGGTTCCAGCTGATGAGGGAGGTTTGGAGAGCTCCACTTCCTTTTCAGTCCATGTTGAATATATTTTGATAATTTTATATGTGCAAGTAATATATTTTTTTGTTTCTTGGTTGCTGCCGAGTTGGATTGCATGGATAGAAAAGGGAAACAGAGCTAACTTAGTCTTTTTTAGATCCCTTTTATCAGATAAGGCGTGAAAAGTCAATTATGGAATTCAACATGAAATGTGTACATAATTCAATAATTCAGACTGTTGGGCCCAGGATGGTGTTTCTCAAAGAGAAGTTGCCAGACGGTTGAGAGTGAGTCTTTCCGTCATTTAGGGCCTCACTCTCAACCGTCTGGCAACTTCTCTTTGAGAAACACCATCCTGGGCCCAACCCAGGGCTCGGCCACGATCAACAGTAGTCAGCTTTCTTCTTGCGACCATGTCTTTCTCTGCAGTGATTTGGTAACATTTTTGTTTCCCTTTCTATCCAACTACCGTTAAAAACTGTTCATGGGACATTGGTCGGGCACGTGCATTTTGTTTTTTTATTTCAACAGCCATGTGTTACAAATGTAAAGGGTCAGCGATTTGCAAGCTTTTTCCCCAAAACGGCTTCGTTGAACCGCACGTGAACGCTTTTTCAACAAAGGGTAACGCGCTAAAGGCTCCTTCACACTGAAGAATAATGTCATACGCAACCACTGTCAAGCTTTTGTCTGGTAACTCCTTTTTTTCAGTTAGCATTGCAACAAATTGTAATTTCATAAAATTTCAAGAGTGACCCTTAACTTATTGTGACTAGTGTACCTTCCTCAATGAAAATAAATACAAAAAACTTCCACTGGCACTAGTGCTTGCATATCTCCAATGAAATAAGCATCAACAAATGATGAAGCACAAATAGGTTTGCTCTAGAGATTCAATGCAGTCAGTGAAATGTTCACTATTGGAACTAGAATCATCTTCTGATTCACTTAGCTCATCTTCAATGCCTGTAAACACTTAGTCACTCCAACAACAGCTCCATCTTCTCTCCCCCCTGGCCCTCACGTGGACTCTCCCCCCTGGCCCTCACGTGGACTCTGTTGAGTACCCACACAGAAATGCCATTTGTTGCCTGGGAGAGCCACAATACAAATGCAGCATTCTAATATACGAGTCCTTGGTCTCAACCATTTTTCAACAGCGGGCCCCAGGTGAGGTATGGCAGATTCCTCAGTACAGTGGTTCTCCATGGAAATGAGTTTGACCTACCGTCCTTGACGGGGATTTTGGTTTCCAGGAAGTCAAAGAGAGTAGCTGGACCGCTGGGTCGACTGTGAGAAGAATCCTCATAGTCCTCATCATTCTCCTTGCCCCGGCCTCGTCTTCCTCGGCCCCCTGCAGATGCAGAGCAGAAACAATTTTTTTTCTTCTTGAAGGAAAGGCTTTCAAATGGCACCATACAGACAACATGAGATAATTACCATAAAGTAATAAAAAAATTAATGTGGAATTCTTTAAGACACATTAAGATAAAATAAATGCTTCAAATACTGCTGGAGAAGGATGTATTGTAATCAGATCTTTTATCTTCAATTGTTTAAGTCGCTCCAGTGTTTCCTCCAGTCAAAAGATTCTAGCACAGTGCTACTCCCCATCTACCACCCTGAAATTTCCACTGCAAATAGGGTCTGAACTTGGAGGAGTCTTAAATGGGGGGCTTGACGATTTTCATCATACATCTGATGTTATGCCATATGAACCCTGAGCCCAGATATAGTTAAGCAGGCAAAAATAATGACGACAGACATGACATCATGTGGAAGATACATCAAACACAAAATAAACAAAAAGGACTATTAGCCAAAGGAAAATGCATAAAATGAATTATACATGAAACATGGAGTGAAGGATACACCAAAAGAAGGATAAGCCAAGTGAACAACACACCATACAAGCAATATACCAAATAAATGATATACTGAGTGAACAATACACTATGTAATTGATACATCAAATGAATGATACACCAAACAAACATTACCTTAAATGAATAGATACACTGAACAAATAATGCACTAGGTGAATGATACACCAAGTGAATGATACACCAAAGGCTTGTTCAGGAGTACAAAGCGCTGCATGAGCGCTTCATGTTGGCAATTGAGTGCTCTTTGCCTCTCCTGAACACCAACAGATTTGTGCAGCGCTTCACTTGTTAAAAGGGAGGTAAATCTTTTGCGCCGCATGTTGTGTTGCTAGACGCTAAGAAAGTGTTTTCTTTGCCACAGACATCATTTTTGCACGTTTAAATGTATTCTGCATGAATAAAGTCCACTACTGTGTCATCCTTACCCGCACATACAGAGCGCTTGGGGCCAATAAAGCCAGTTCCAGTCCCAAAATGATGTATCTGAGGGTTATTTTACGCATCAACGGCCAGTGCGGGATCGAAGACGCCATTTTGAAAATCGTATGAATCACCTGCTCAGCACTGGGTGAATCACGCCCCAAAATTGCTGTTTAGGAGTGAAACACGTGCAGTGCTTCGCAGCGCTGCGCCTCCTGAACAAGCCTCAAGTGTCACTGTGCTTAATAACTGTCACTCTTTTTATTCTAAAGTTAGAATATTACACTTTCGTGTTTTCCTGCTTGCAGTAGCCATTTTGAATCATGGTTGATAAATTGGGAGAAGTAATTGATTGAAACTCAGACAGCAGAGTGGTGAAAAATAACAGCTTTGCTTGTTGCGCACGGCCTTACATCTGGGCCCAAAGCATGAGATTCAGTTCAGCCCTGCAGCTGATAAATGTTCAAAGCTGGACTCATTGGGCAGGCAGAACTCATTCTAATAATTGTTGCCATAAAAGTAGCAAAGGAGGTCATTAGTCAGGTACTGGAGGTAGCTTTCGTGGGAGGATGTTGAATGAACAAACATGGTTGGTCAGAAGCCATTGGTCAGGAATACGGTAAAGTCATTTATGGGGGTGGTTTGCTTGTGGGGAGTAGTACAGTCTAAACTTAACCATAACAGAATAGTTTTGTTCAGGCTTATGATTTCCTACATCATTTTCCTAAAGTGTCTCAGCTATGAACTTAATCTCTCCTTGAGAAAATAAGATTAACAAAATTTCACAACTTTAGTTCTTGGAAATGAACAAACTCGAGAGGTGACATCAGAGACCTGCCAAGCAGACACACCCACCTTGTCTTGGTTCCCTGTTTTCCCTTGGTTCCCTGTTCTCACGACCATCTCTTCCCTCTCGACGGCCGACGCCGCGCGGGCCCTGGTCTCCTCCAGAGACGAGATTGGCAATGGCAAGCTGCACATTTCCGCCCGCCTGTTTCAGTGCCAGGCTGGCCTCCTCTGCACGGAAGCCCATGTCCACAATGCGGGCCACATCCTTGTCCTGGTGCACCTGTAGAGAGGTGGCGAAGCAGTGAGTGCGTGGTGTGTGCGTTGCAACAACAGTGGTCAAATACAGAGCCAAGGTAAATTAAAAAAGACATGCAGCAGCACTAGAAGGGAATATGGAGGTTCATGAAAGGAAGTGGAGGGAGTTTTACCTTGAAAGACAAGATGTCCACCAGTAAATTGCAAGGTTCATTGAGACCAGTTTTACAAACCCAGTGGGTCTGTGTGCGAGTGAGTGTATGAGCGAGTGTTAGAGTGTATAACGCCCCCTCCAACCCCTTCCCTCTTCTCATGTATTATTCCCCCCCCTGGTATTTTTGTCGGTACTTATGAATAGAGATATTTATTATATATTAAACAAGAAGGGCAAAGCCCATACGACTCACATGCTTGACCTTGACCTTTATATGACCTTGACCTTCAGGTGACCTTCAAGGTCAAGGTCAAACAACTAAACCTACCAATGTCATCATACACTAAGAAATGCTTTACACATTTTTCCTACCAAAATACATGTGACCTTGACCCAAGGTCAAGGTCATCCAAGGTCATGCAACACAAAGCTGTTAATTCAAGACATAGGAAGCACAATGGTGATTATTGGCACTTTCTACCATGAGATATGGTCACTTTTAGTGGTTCACTACCCCATTTTGGTCACATTTCATAAGGATCAAAGTGACCTTGACCTTGATGATATGTGACCAAATGTGTCTCATGATGAAAGTATAACATGTGCCCCACATAATTATTAAGTTTGAAACAGTTATCTTCCATAGTTCAGGGTCAGGGTCACTTCAAAATATATATACAATCCAACTTTGAAGAGCTCCTGTGACCTTGACCTTGAAGCAAGGTCAACCAAACTGGTATCAACAGATAGGGATTACTTTGCCCTATATACCATATATAGGTCAGGTATCCAATCTCAAAAACTTCAGAGAAAATTGAGAAAATGTGAAAAATGACTGTTTTTTAGACAACATTTATGGCCCCTGCGACCTTGACCTTGAAGCAAGGTTAAGTCACTATGTATGTTTTTTGAGGCCTTGTCATCATACACCATCATGCCACATTTGGTATTGATAGACTTAATAGTCTCCGAGAAAAATCCAACGTTAAAGTTTTCGGACGCCCGGACCGGACGCCCGGACGAACGAAAAGGGTGAGTACATAGACTCACTTTTGCTTCGCATGTGAGTCAAAAAACCACCTTAGCCAAGGTTCTTCGGGAGTTGATGGAAGTCAAATGGGAAGAAGGGAAGAACAGAGTGTTTGGGACACATGCCAAAGATGACTGATTCATTACAGAGCAGAGAGAGACCCTGTGGGAGGAGCAAGACATAAAGGATGCAGGGGGAAGGAAGGAGTGAACTTCTGTCATTTACTCCAAAGGCAACTGGTAGAGGACAGAACCGAGGCTGTAGGAGGAATGAGAAGATACAAGTGCACAGAATTTCCCCATCAGACAATGGGTCTCTTTCTGAGCTGTCCCTCAAAAGGTAAAGATGCTAGTTTTATAGATCAGCTTTTCTCCTTTAGCCGAGTTCAGATCTGCTTTACGCTGCACTCCTTGAACACAGGGCCACTTGGTCAATGCTGGTCCCTGACAAGACAACACACACTGGGCCACTTGGTCAATGCTGGTCCCTGACAAGACAACACAGGGCCACTTGGACAATGCTGGACCCTGACAAGACAACACAGTGCCACTTGGACAATGCTGGTCCCTGACAAGACAACACACACAGGGCCACTTGGTCAATGCTGGTCCCTGACAAGACAACACACACTGGGCCACTTGGTCAATGCTGGTCCCTGACAAGACAACACAGGGCCACTTGGTCAATGCTGGTCCCTGACAAGACAACTAACACAGGGCCACTTGGTCAATGCTGGTCCCTGACAAGACATCACAGGGCCACTTGGTCAATGCTGGTCCCTGACAAGACAACTAACACAGGGCCACTTGGTCAATGCTGGTCCCTGACAAGACACCTAACACTGGGCCACTTGGTCAATGCTGGTCCATGACAAGACAACACACACATAGCCACTTGGTCAATGCTGGTCCCTGACAAGACAACACACACAGGGCCACTTGGTCAATGCTGGTCCCTGACAAGACATCACAGGGCCACTTGGACAATGCTGGTCCCTGACAAGACACCTAACACTGGGCCACTTGGTCAATGCTGGTCCCTGACAACACACACAGGGCCACTTGGTCAATGCTGGTCCCTGACAAGACACCTAACACTGGGCCACTTGGTCAATGCTGGTCCCATTCTGAACACAGAGACATAGTGTCTCTGACACAGGTTGGTCACGTGACTTCGGCTCCACATTCCAATCATTCTACCAATCAAAATTCAACATGATCAGAAGACCATTGAGAGTAAAAAGAGGCGATTCTATTTCACTCCAATTATTTATCCCGATAGATAAACACAAATTTGGTGTTCTAATAAAACTAATCTATGAGATTTTCAGGAAATCATTTGAGAACTACTTTTAGCGCGAACGTGTCTATAAGGTTGCAATCTGCCTTGAGCACGTGCGATTGTGTATAAAATGCACGCGATCTTTGGACCTACTATAAACGCAGCGAAAAGGATTCCTATGGGTCCGGGCTGGTTTCGTGAATCTATGGTTATACTCTCGCAAGTAAATGCTTTCTGGCCGGAACCTGTGGTCTAACTGCCTTCACACTGTTTGAGGAGCTCCACACTTCGATCATTCGTGTATCCACTGATGGAGTCAGTAAGTGATTTAACCTAGGCCTACATTCCGTCTGTGTTGAACGTTAATCGAATGGGAGTTTCTTCTGTAGGAATCCGTCCGATTCCGAAGTTCGATATTATCGGATAGCTCAGAAGCAGTTTTTCTAAGTTTAATCCTTCTAAGCATACATTAAATTAATGATTCCTCATCAGCAAAAGCACTCAGCGGGTTTCTGTGTGTATCGGTCCAAATGATTATCATTATGCAGACGGGATTGGTTGCATTACTCGCTCAATGAAGTATAAATATTGCTGTTGTATTCAAAGTCCTTATAATTAGTAGAGTTCACAATATTACACTCTTGTGATTCGAATTTTGCCGCATACAAGTTTTACATTCATGGGAAATCGATGTTTAGAAAATGAACTGACGGAAAAATGGCTACCAGTATCGAGTCTATCACAACAAGCGGAGGAATACACTCACGATGTGATATGGCATTCAGCGTGGCTGATACTCTGTGTTCAGAACGGTGGTATGCAAGTTATGGAAGAATTAAGGCTATCACGTGACCAACCTGTTGCTGAGACTATATTCACTAGTCTCAGCCATGCTGAATGTGCTGGTCCCTGACAAGACAACACACACAGGGCCACTTGGACAATGCTGGTCCCTGACAAGACACCTAACACTGGGCCACTTGGTCAATGCTGGTCCCTGACAAGACATCACATGGCCACTTGGTCAATGCTGGTCCCTGACAAGACAACACACACTGGGCCACTTGGTCAATGCTGGTCCCTGACAAGACATCACATGGCCACTTGGTCAATGCTGGTCCCTGACAAGACAACACATGGCCACTTGGTCAATGCTGGTCCCTGACAAGACATCACACACAGGGCCACTTGGTCAATGCTGGTCCCTGACAAGACAACACACATAGGGCCACTTGGTCAATGCTGGTCCCTGACAAGACATCACATGGCCACTTGGTCAATGCTGGTCCATGACAAGACAACACACACAGGGCCACTTGGACAATGCTGGTCCCTGACAAGACATCACAGGGCCACTTGGTCAATGCTGGTCCCTGACAAGACAACTAACACAGGGCCACTTGGTCAATGCTGGTCCCTGACAAGACAACACACACAGGGCCACTTGGTCAATGCTGGTCCCTGACAAGACAACACACACAGGGCCACTTGGTCAATGCTGGTTACTGACAAGACAACTAACACAGGGCCACTTGGTCAATGCTGGTCCCTGACAAGACAACACACACAGGGCCACTTGGTCAATGCTGGTCCCTGACAAGACAACACACACAGGGCCACTTGGTCAATGCTGGTTACTGACAAGACATCACACACAGGGCCACTTGGTCAATGCTGGTCCCTGACAACACAACACAGGGCCACTTGGTCAATGCTGGTCCCTGACAAGACAACACACACTGGGCCACTTGGTCAATGCTGGCCCCTGACAAGACAACACACACAGGCCACTTGGTCAATGCTGGTCCCTGACAAGACAACACAGGGCCACTTGGTCAATGCTGGTCCCTGACAAGACATGACACGCAGGGCCACTTGGTCAATGCTGGTCCCTGACAAGACAACACACACAGGGCCACTTGGTCAATGCTGGTTACTGACAAGACATCACACACAGGGCCACTTGGTCAATGCTGGTCCCTGACAAGACAACACAGGGCCACTTGGTCAATGCTGGTCCCTGACAAGACATGACACGCAGGGCCACTTGGTCAATGCTGGTCCCTGACAAGACAACACACACAGGGCCAAACAGAGAGGATGCCTACAGTCAGGTACTCTGCTCTCCGGAGTCTTCCAACCTGATGCTAGCTCTTGGCTTCATCACGGGTTGATCACACTACAGTGCAACAATAAGTTGGAGTCAGTTGCTACATCATTTTTTCTTTCCCCTGTACTGTAGAAATCACTAATGCTTGCACCACACCCACTTGTATTTTAAATTTCCCACCATTTCAATTTAATTTATAGTTAAAAAATCAGAATGTGCAACAGTGTGTCAAAGACTAACATCTTTTTTATCAGTATCTTTATCTTGATTTTAAGTTGACAAAAGTAGGGAAAAGAAAAAGCAAATAATACTAGTCAAATTAGTCACATTAAAATTATACTTGCATTTAGAGATATCTTTGATGTAAACAACAGTCCTCCCCCCCCAATTTTCCCCCCTTAGAGCCTGTTTCACACTATGGAGAAACAAAGTAAATGGCCCAGTCTAAAAATCATCCAGGAAAACTTTATGTAAATACAATAGTAGCACTACTGACAGATCTATACAAGGACTGTATTCAACCCTGAACTAGGTGAGTAAATAAGTCTAAAACCATTTGAAGGCTTCTGGCAGTTTACTGCGCCTTGCAAACAATGTCCACACGTAAAAAGCAAAAGAGAACAGTAATCACGTCCTTTACGGAAAGTGATCAAACGGAATGGCGAGTGACGTCACATGGACGATGACGAGTGATGTCACATGGACAAACTACTTGTCTCTCAAAAGTATAAGCAAACACCACAATACTCTACGCCCCCCCAAGGCTTTTGAGAGTCCTGAAAAAGACTGATTTGTGATACAAGTTCATGGCCGCAGTCGGATGGAGCGGGTGGTCAGGTCATATGTCGGTGGTGTGAGAGTCTCTTTCAAGCCAGGCTTGTTAAACGGCTGAAGAGCTCGCAGCGCCCTTGGTGTCCGCCTTTGTGGGGCGTCTACGTGGGCTGGTGCTGGTGGCTCAGGCACAGGCTGGACGTCTACGTGGGCCGGTGCGGGTGGATCAGGAACTGGCTGGGCGTCTTGGCGCGTGATTATCGTCGGGGCTCTAGGTAGGTCAGGGGAAGCCTGGGGGGCAGGAGTGATGGGTCCGGGGACTGTCAGCAAGGGTGTACGAGTGATGACAGGGATGTATTTTCGGAGGAATTTCCTGTTCCGCAGGGTCACTCGCCCAGAGCCGTCAACTCGAATCACATATTGGTCAAACTGGCGGACCTCAACGACGATGCCAGTTTTGTCCCATTTTGTTGGGTGGGGTCCAGTTTGATTTTGAATACGCACATGGTCACCGATGACGAGGGGAGGGAGCGGACGTGTGTGGGCTGATAGACGTTCAGCTGCCCTCATATGCCGGTTGCGTAGTGCGTCTTCCCTGTTGGCGAGGGTCTCTCGCCAGGTCAAGTGGGGCTGATATTTGCCAGGGTGAATGGGGATGAAGTCTCTGATGGCTCGACCGAAGATGCACATGGCAGGGGAGAGCAGTGTGTCACGATCAGGGGTGTTTCGATACTGAAGAATGGCGCGCTGGAATTTGTCAGTGTCAAGGGAGCCAAATCTGTCAGTGTTATTGGTGATGAGACGTTTTACTGTCTTAACGCCGACCTCAGCTCGGCAGTTGCTGTGAGGGAATGCAACAGAAGAGAGGCGATGGCTAACGCCCCAGTTCTTCAGAAAAGCTGACGTTGTCGCTGAGGTGAACTCTGGTCCACCGTCAGAGGTTAGTTCATCGCTGATGCCGTAGGTGACGAATGTGCGTCGCAGAATGGAGACGAGTCCTGCTGCGCCATCGGAGGCCCTTTCTACAATTGGCCAGTTGCTGTATCGGTCGACTATGACCAGGTAGTTGTGACCTCGGTAATGAAAATAGTCGGCAACGATGCATTGGAAGGGGTAAGCTGGAGTTGCTGGTGGAGTAGGGGGTGCATTTGGTTGAGAAGGGGCCATGCGATTGCACTCTGTACAGCGAACGCGCAGCTCAGTGATGGCAGGGGTCATGCCTGGCCAGAAGAAAGAAGACTCCGCTCGAGAACACATCTGAGAGACGCCCTGGTGTGCTGAGTGTAGGGCTTGCAGGACAGCTGCTGGCAGTGCGGGGGGTATGATGATGCGGTCATGATAGAGTACCACCCCGTCGAAGCTGGTGAGGTGTTCGCGAAACTGAAAGTACGATCGCAGATCATCTGGGAGAGCGTTACGGTTATCAGGAAAGCCGTTTTCAAATACCTCGATCAGTTGTTGCATGGACTGGTCACTGGTGGTTGCCAGTCTGATGTCGTCCCAAGTGACTGATTTGATGATTTCGGCTGAGGCAACAGTCGCTTGGTGGAAGGCGTGGGCAGTGTCCTCAGAGTCAGGCTGAAGGGTGGAGAGGAAGTGCCCAGACACCAGTGGTGACACCGTCCTGAGTTCAGACACAACGTCATCCGGCAGGCTTACAGGGGTGGCCGTGCTGACAGGGTGTCGTGAGAGTGCGTCCGCAGCAGCGTGACGTATTCCTGGGATGTAGACTATGCGGTATCTGTACCGGAAGGATTTTTCTTTGAGGTTGCGGAGGCGTGGATTGGGGATGTCGTCTAGGCATCGGTCTCCGAACACTTTGAGCAGTGGTTTGTGATCAACAGCAAGGATGAGGTCAGAGCAGCCGAGGGTGAAGTGGCGAGCTTTATCAAGGGCGTCGACGACAGCCAGGGCTACACCTTCGACGGGTGCGTACCTGGATTCGGCCCCAGAGGTGAATCGGCTGCCAACCAAGGTGATCTTCCATCCTGTTTTGCAGCAAAAGGGTTTCACGGGGGAGCAGCTGCAGTGTTTCTGGAAGAGCCAGAAGCCAATCCCATCTTTGCTCCAGTCAGTCGCGAGGCAGGTAGGTCTGGACTTGTCGAAGATCTCCACCCCTTGGTGTATCTCGTTGATGATGAGGGTTTTGGATTCCTCAAACAAACAGTTGAGTTCGTCTGTCCATGAGAATGGGGCGCCTGGTTTGAGGAGTTGACGGAACGGGAGGAGCTTGTCAGCTGACACAAAGGTGTAGGAGACCTGGTTGATCAGGCCGAACCAGCTGCGAACATCAGTTATGTTCTTGGGTGTAGGGAAGTTCCGGATCGCTTCCAGGAAGCGAGGGCAAGGTCTGACTGATGTTGGTGTGATCTCGAAGCCTGCAAACTCAACAGTGTCTTTGGCGAATGTGAATTTGGAGGGGTTCAGGGTGATGCCGTTGTTTCCGCAGACATCGAGCCAGTGGACTGCCTGGAAGAAGGCGTCTTCGATGGTGTCAGACCACATCAGCGTGTCATCTGTGCATTTGGTCTTGTTTGGGATGTCAGCGACGATCTCGTCGAAGCGCCGGCTGTAACCATCGCCTGATGAAATGTATCCTTGTGGGGCTACACGGTAGCGGTAGCGTCCCCAGGGGGTGATGAACGTGGTGAGGTGGCAGTCACGTTCATCAAGTGCGATGCTGTGGTACCCGTTCCAAGCGTCGAAGACGGTCTTGCGTGTGTGATGGGGGACCGCCCGTGCTTGGTGGAAAGGCGACTGCGTGTGGTGCATCTCTCGAACAGCGTGTTGGTTCAATGGCTGTAAGTCAACTGTGCGACGGGGTTTTCCAGATTTCTTGGGACAGATCACCATTTTGTGGCACCATGTCACTGGTGTACCGACTGGTACGGGCTCTAGGACGCCAAGCCGAACATCTTGGTCCAAGCCAGCTTTGACGTCTTCTTGCCAGTGGATAGGGACTGGGATTGGGGTGTGGTGGGCCACAGGGTGAGCGTCAGGGTCAACCATGAGATGCAGGGGCGGGCCTGACATCATGGGGAGTGGTTGGTGGTCGCACGTATTGAATGAGCTGGATTTGTAGTAGTCCAGCAGCCATTTCTCTAGCTTTTCCCTGTTTGCTTCTGTTGCCGGGAAGGGGAGTTTAGTAGGGGGTGGCGGGGGCGCCTGGCGTTGTGGACAGTCGCAAGTGGGACGATATCGCGTGTCAGGTGCTGCAAGTTGGGCTGAGGATGAACTCACTGTTACGGGGTGAGGTCGGTTGACATCGCCGACTGTGGGGAAGGTGTCAGGGATGACGCCCAGTGCGACGCAGGCTTGTTTTGACAGAAACAGTGTGTTTATGCTGTCAGAAACGTACACGATTTGACGCGTGTCATACGACGTTTTGGAGGGGGATTTGCCAGTTATCCTCAGAATGAGAGCGCCCAAGATTTCGATGCCGCGGTTGTCGGCAGCCTTCATTCTCATGGTGACGGGGAGAAGATGCCGTTTCTGAAGGCCAAGTTTAGGGAGTAGCACTGAGCTTGCGAGGCAAGATTGGCATCCTGTGTCAGCCATAGCAGGGTAAGGGATGGTGGGCGTGGGCCGCTTGAAGGGAGCCTCAAGGCCGAGCGACTGGATGTCGAATGGTGTGGCCTGTATGGAGACGTTGAGGAAAGGGTGAGGGTCAGAAGCCCGGTGTTCCCATGCGTCACAAAACTCATCGTAGACGTGGTGTTCCAGGACAACCTTGCCGTCGTTGATGGGGCATTGTGTGTCAACAGAGCAGAGAAAGTCATCATGCACAGCAGTGGTACCGTCAGGTGTAGTCCCCGACTTCGGTTGTCTTGCTTTGGCGGCGCGACGGCAAACGGTTTCATAGTGGTAGGGGATGTTGCATCTGGAACACCTGTGGTTGTAGGCAGGGCACTTCTTCTCTCTTTCTTGTACATTTCGGCCGTGTCCGGTTTTGCTGCAGTAGCCACATGGGCGTGGCGCTTGCACTTGATCGGTGGCTGGAGTACGCTGTTGCTCGAGTCGGAATTTCTCAGATCGTCTGTAGGAGCTAGTCGCTGCAGTACTTGAGGTGGAGTTGCCATCAAGGAGGTTAGTAGCAGAGCGTTTTCCGCTTTCCTTAGCTTCGATAAAACTAAGGGTCTCTTCAAGGGGCGGGTCAGGGCCGGCTTTTCCCATGATGTCAAGGCGGATTTCGTCGTCAGAAAGACAGAGGATTAGTGCATCTTTGACCATAATATCACTGTAGTCAACTTCAAGTTCGCAAGCACAGTTGGCTTTGTAGCTACATACGCTGGCTTGTCCTCTGAGACGTGCAGCAAAAGCTCGAACAGGTTCGTCACGGTCTTGTCTCATCTGTTGTAGGTGTACTCGAGCTACCATAATGTTCTCCTGGTTTTCTCATCTTTGGCGCTTAGTGAGCCAAATGTTCTTGTGAGATCTTTTCTGAGGGGTTCGTCGCAGCATTCCAGGAGTTGAAATGGGACCTCAGAAATAGGGAGGTGGGTGGCAGCCTTGTAGTCCGACCATCTTTGGTTGAAGTAGGTCCACTCTTCACTCATGCCAGCTGCTGAAATCGTGGGTCGACGTACTTTATCAGGCTTAGCTGCTGGGCCTGGAGTGGGAGTAGGGTGGACAGTATCCTTGTGAAGTTTGATCAGGGCAAGTAGGACTTCAGCAGGGATGTTGGCTCCAAAGGTGGTGTCACAGTCAGGGACTAGGCAGGGAATTGTTTCAGCCATGTTGTTAGGTGATTACTGTTCTCTTTTGCTTTTTACGTGTGGACAAAAATAAGTCTAAAACCATTTGAAGGCTTCTGGCAGTTTACTGCGCCTTGCAAACAATGTCCACACGTAAAAAGCAAAAGAGAACAGTAATCACGTCCTTTACGGAAAGTGATCAAACGGAATGGCGAGTGACGTCACATGGACGATGACGAGTGACGTCACATGGACAAACTACTTGTCTCTCAAAAGTATAAGCAAACACCACAATACTCTAGTGAGTTGTCACACTAATGTGCTCAAGAAAGACAGCGTTTTCTGCCAAGTCAGGTTGTTGCTTTCTTTGCCAATGCCTACCTGTTTTTGACCACCACCGAAGGTCTTGATGCGGCCATCCTTGGCTTGAAGAGCCTCAGCAATGGTGGCCTGACGCTGCTGTTCAAACTCGCTGTCTTCCTCCCCCTTCTTCTCCGTCTTGGAGGCCTCCAGGGATTTGAAATTGTCTATGGGGAAGGAGTAGAAAGACAGAGATTGGCAGTGCCTACTCGCTCAATGTTTGTCTTGTGCTGCAGAAAAACACTACATAAAGAATGAATGACATGACCCTGAATGGACCATCCTCTCAAATCATTAACACATTAAAAAAAACAAACCAATTCTCTTTCTACAGCCACAAACACTAACATTTCATTTCAAGAATGCAGCAGATTTCTCAGTTCTGGTGATCAATCAATTAATTGGGTCGGTGAAAGAGAAAGACCACTTACCACGCCTGGGTTGAATTTCCACGTTGCTGGAAATTCTCTTTCCAAATGGGACAAAGGCAGGTGGGCCTCCTTCAGAATGCACGGTGGCCCTCGAGTGTTTGGCAAGACTCTGCAGCACATCAATACAAAGTCAAGTCAATAATGGTTTATTTATTAATTCATTTATTTATTTATGTTCTTAAGAACAACTTCGTACATATATCTGAGGAAAAGCACTTGAGATTTCACCGAGCCCGACTCCTCATGTTGGCATGACCTGTCAATGTGTTTATCGCTCAACATTGCTCTTGCAAAAGTATTATTTTCTGCTGCACATACGCCCAGTATAATAAATTATTCAAAAGAATAATAAAGAAAAGGAAGAAGAAAAACATAAAAATGTAAGGCCATTACAATGATTATTGATGTCATTGTCTTTCATGTACTGTTCCCTCCTAAACAAAAACAAAATCCATTTTCACTCTAGTCAAATTGATCAACCATCTGCCATCACTGCACACCTTGCTATACATGTACAGCCCCTCTCTTCCCAGTTTCCCCTTTGCTCTCTCATCTCTGACACACCTTCTTGAAATCCCAGCTCTCAGCCAGTTTGTCCACCCTGCCTCCCAGCATGCGGGTGTTCTTGCTGGAGAGGAGGAGGAGGTTGCTCTCCACATCCACTGTATTCTGCAACTGCAGCTTGGTGCCCGGTGGTGTCTCCAGTCTATAGAGAGAAAGAGAGAGAGAGTAAAACATTGAACCCGACATGTGCAGAGCCACCATGAATGCCCAAGAGGCAGTTGCAATGCTTGGAATAGCAGGGAAAGAGGACTGGAGTCTGAGGCGTGTTGCTTACGCTGGGAACCTTGCAAGATCATGTGAGGAACAGGCAGGTGTCAACATGATGAAAGCTGATGAAAAGGCAGTCAAAATGTTAGAGACATTTTACCACCCACTTTTCATTTGCCAACTAGGTAGGGGCTGCCGCTAAGCATTGTGCCCCTGGTCTTCCAAGAAAAATGGAAAACAAACTATTGATTTCTGATTTTATCATGAATGCAACACAGAAAGTCAAATAGGCACACAGAAGGGGGAGGGGGGGGGGGGGGGTCGGGAGGGAGAGGGGAGGGAGGGAGGGAGGGAGGGTGTGTGTTTTATGGCCTATTAGCCTTTATAGGCTATGTAAGGCCATTAAACACGGAAATTACCAGACACAGATGAGGAGGTTGGAATTCAATTAGCCAGAGAGAGGCAGTAACTGTGCCATATAGATGTTTGGTGACAAAAGCAAGACTACCTCAGAACATGCAAGTTTGGACAAAACAAGGAGGCATGAATGCCACTGTCAGTTGGACAGCAGTAAGATGCTTCAGTTCAATAAATAAGACAGTCGACTGATGATGATGAGTAGGTCCATAAGACAACTCTAACAGGCACACTGTCACCTAATTTTGTCCCTTTCCCGCTCTAATTCAGGCAGCATCCCAGCAGTTATCTCTGCAGAAACATTCACTCCCCCATCATCAGCACTTTTACAGAGCATTCAGCATACCAATATTTCATCCAGAGCATTTCCTCCTATCTGACTATGCACAATTACTGTTAAGTTCTCTACCCTAGATGCATTCTCCATTAAGATGGGCCCAACATGCAAGACAGGTATGGAGGCTGACCCAAGATTCTTGATGGAGTCCAAGACGATGGCTGTGCAGGTGGTGACGCCATCACTCAGACTCAGCCGCAGTAGTCTGGGCGCCGCCTGGGACTCCTCATTGTCCTTTGGTGCTGAGATGTTCCGCAGCTTCTGGATCTGAAGGACTGCAGGACCTTCCAGCTGCAACATGCCCAAGATCTTGTCAAATAGCAGTGGGAGGGAGGGAGGGAGGGAGGGAGGGAGGGAGGGAGGGAGGGAGGGAGGGAGGGAGGGGAGGGAGGGAGGGAGGGGGGGAGGGAGGGAGGGAGGGAGGGAGGGAGGGAAGGAGGGAAGGAGGGAGGGAGGGAGGGAGGGAGGGAGGGAGGGAGGGAGGGAGGGAGGGAGGGAGGGAGGGAGGGGAGGGAGGGACAGAGACAGACAGAATGATGGATGGACAGATGGACTAAGACAGAACAATATAACAACAGTAATTAACTTTACTTAGTTCCTTTTTGTGAGGAAATTTTTCTATGGGAATTTCATACACAATCTTTACTGTGCCTTGCTCTGTAACCTAACAGCTAGAAATGAAGACAGGTTTTGAGATCAATGCATTGGCAAGTTAGATGTCATTAACTCTTTGGCGTCGTAAGTTTTTCAAGCATTTTCAAACGTATCATAAAAATACAAAGGCATAAGATAACAAGACAAATTATATCTCAAATGAAAGCTCTCTATTTACTCTTTACAGGCAAAGAATGATGTAAGTGACTAAAAGTGCTAATTGTGAATTACACACCATAGAATCGAGTGTGTACATGCGCAAAAATGAAAAAGTAGGGAGAAAAAAACCAGTTCACTATCTGCTATGGGAAGCACACAAGCACTCAGAAATTTCAATATCCAAGCAATGCAAATATTTATGAACGTTTAGTATAGACAAGTACAAGCAGATGGAAGCTTGCAATAAACCAAATCATGAAAAACTTATGATTCCGGAGAAAAATCACAATATTTAGTGTCTCCGTTTGTCGCTCTATTGCCATTTTGTCAACATACACCATAGGCACAGAAGTTACTATTTCTCATCATTGGTGTAAAAGATCGACTAAAGGGAGCTAAATCTGCTTGCACATTGGATTAGCAACACGGGCAAACAAGATTTATCTCCCTTAGGCCAGTAAAACCACAGCGAGAAATTTGCCATCACATCTCATCCCAGCATGCGATGCGACGCCAGAGAGTTAAGATCTGTAGCCATGTCTATGTGTGTGTTCATGTGCACACATGATGCATGCTTGTGTGTGCTATAGTAAAACCACACTCCTGTGGCCTTTTCTACCAAAAATGTCCAACAGAGATCATATCACCCCCAACACGAGCAGTACACTAACTCTTTGTTTAATCTGGAGGAGTTAATGGAAATCTACACCATTCCATGAGAGTCAATTGCATCTTTGTGCGACAGCTGAAGAGGCCTTGTGCTAGACTTGGCAGAGAAGTCATCCTCTGTCAAAAGAGCAAACTGCTGTACATATGACCATGGCAAGATACTTACGTAGTCTAGTCTTCCACGATTCAGTTCATCTGGAAGCCATTTCCTACCAATGTCTCGCAAGTCGGTCTGATAACAGAAGAATCATCAATCAAAAGGGGTCTTACTGAACATGAATGAAAAAGCTAACCATGTCTACAATGAATATGGTCAGAAGAGAACACATGCAAAACTAACACACTTTCGCTAACAGAAAACATTTGCTATTGTCCTGTACACTGAAGCTCACTCCTTCAAGGAAACACACACACACACACACACACACACACACACACACACACACACATACACACGCGCGCGCGCGCGCACGCGCGCACACACACACACACACATACACACAAACACACACACACACACGCGCGCGCGCACACACACACACACATACACACACACACACACACACACACACACACACACACACACGCGCGCGCGCGCACACACACAAACACACACACACACACACACACACACACACACACACACACACACACACACACACACGCGCGCGCGCGCACACACACAAACACACACACATACACACAAACACACACACATACACACAAACACATACACACACACACACACACACACACACACACACACACAATCCACAGAAACAAAGTTTGTGACTCCTACAAAGATTATCTTATTGTGGCACAAGCACTAATAGAAGGAAAGTAAGCTACATGATGTACACACTATCAAATGGATGAGACAATGCTCTTCAAGCTCCTGTCCATATAGTTTGTTTACAGAAGCATTAATGCTAAAGAGCAGGAAAACCACACATACTGCATGTGCACATGAGCATGCATTCCCACTCCAAACAACCCCCCCCCCCCCCTTCCCAGGTTGGGGGAGTAAAAATTGTCCCACCATGTCTCTCTACATGATTTGTAAGATTCATTACAACTATGGAAATTGTTACTTGACTTGCTTTAATTCTAAGTCTAACCAACTAACACTTTTTAGTGATCAATATCCTTACATAGCCTACAAAGGCCAATAAGCCATAAAACAGCATCCATCCATCCTTACACACACACATGCACTTGTGCACATGCACGCATATGAATAGTGCTTCAACTTGCAAGTGCACTTTTAGTGTATGCCAGTACTTACATTCAATGCATTCTTTATTATTGCTTCCGCGTGCCTCTGACCATTTTGAGCACAAGCTTCTATGCCCTCTGGGGACAAGTGCCTGCAACAAAAATGAAGTATGACAAAATTGACATGTTAAAAAAAGGTGAAAGAAAGGTGAAGGATAGAAAGGTCAAAGAAAGAAAGAAAGAAAAATCATACAATCCCAGTGCTGTTGTATTGTTCTAAGTAGTAGTTTTGGTGTACTTTGTCATCTTGCTTGAATATGAATCAACCCCAACATCAAGTTTTCATGCTTGGAAACAGTCACCTCTAGGCTCTACTTTCTAAAGTAGGTTACCATCAGAATTACAGCGTGCAACCCTTTGACTACCAGTGGAAGTAACAATGCAAGGGAGTTAACTCAACTGCAAGTTATTGTAAAATATCAAAAATTGAAAATTGAATACATTACAGGTCTTCTGGGCACCATCAGGTGTTGGGTTAATGTATATTCTTTCACAATCCTGTGAAATTTTACATTTGGATTCAGAAGGTCAAAAGAAATAATTATTCATGCAATGAATAGCAACAGATAGTATTTTGCACTAGCACCAATACAGATATAAATTAATATGTAATTTTTATCCTTATGGACGACAAGAAAAAATACCTAGGAGGTTTGAATGTTGCACGAAATAAGTGATGCCAACATGTGTTATTACCACCAGCACAGAGAAATCATCATACAGCTAAAGTTGAGCAACCATCATGTTGGCAAACTAGGTATCATTCACACAGACACAGACACACACACACACACACACACACACACACACACACACACAGACACACACACACACACACACACACAGAGAGAGAGACACGAAACCAAAGCTTGCAAGGTTCAGCTGACAACTAAATACCTCTGACTTCCACAGATTTCTCCCTTTATGCCGTTTCTCATGGCATTGGAAAGTGCATCAATAGTTTTCCTTGATCTCTACGCAGATGAACTGTAAACTGACCATTCCTTTATCACGAAGCATCGAAGTCATGACAACCAGCAGTCCATCTCGATGCGGGTTGGCATATATTTGAGATTTTGACTACTTTAGAAAAGCAAGCAAGATATATTTGTACACAATACCAGTAGATTGCGGAGAGAGAAACCGAGCGACTATGGAGTAATGTCGCCAAACTTCTAATTCCATTTCGTTCATCGCCTTTGATGCCTGAGATGTACAACGTGTCTCAATTCGAGACGGCATGGGCAAGGCCGCGAAGGCATGTATGTATGTGATGCACCGTGCGGACACACACACACACACACGCACGTATATTTCTCCTTTACATTTAGCATAAATGCAACTGCGTCCTTGAGTGATGGCGCACAAACGCATACTACAAAAGATTAATTTACACACTTTAATATGATGTCTTCGAGATATTCGTGCAGAAGATATCGAGTTAACTGATACACGCAACCGCAACGACACAAGCATGCCAACTGATCTTGCCCCCACATCAAATACAGCACTGTGGAAATAAGCTATAATGCACAAACATTTTATCCAGCTCGTAAGAACAGAATAATGGGCAAATGTGGTCCTCTAATCCACAGATTTGATTTATTAAAAGTTATTGAAGAACAGCTTTCTTACCATCCACGAAGCTCTAGTTCTTCACCCGCCATCTTCGCTACTTTTGTGAAACACCTTCTGATTGGTTAATTTTGCAAAGACCGTTTTGTGGAAGTCGTGTTAAACTGGTTCGTTGAATGCAATATTCAAACAAATTAAATTAAACGTATCTTGATTTTGGACTGACTTTTTTTAAAAACCTCTTCTGCCTTGATATTTTAGATCATGTTGCACAGTCTCATTGGTGAATGTAAAGTACCGCTGGTCTGCGGCAGACTCTCCCACTGGCCCACCCATATGTAAAACTGTTTGTTATTGGCTGATTTTAGCTGACCTCCGAATTGTACGATCTGGGGGATGGCGGAAAAGGATGACTAACTGGGAAGTAGTCGAAAGACTGATCTCTTGGCTAATGTTACAGTAGATTAGGAGCTTGGCCTGCTTTGAAACGTGGACGATCTACAGAAATAGCATAAGACGCTGCTCAAAGAATGCTACCTTGTTTATCAGATCCCGAAGTGGATCAAACTCTTGCAGGTTCATTGTCAGGATTGTCACTGTGCTGTGTGCGAAAGGGAGGTGACAAATAACGTTTGCAATGCTTTCTCATTTTCTACTCGTGGATTACGACGACAGATGCCATTTTGTTGGATAGTTATTTACACGTTTGAATCTACGTCGCCTCCACCATGGACAAAAAGGGATCAAGAAACAGTTTCGTAAGTATTTTATTTCGTCTGCTCAACATTGCACTAGCCTAATCGCCTAATGCCAAGAGCAAGACTACAGACAGTGACACACCGAAGTTCTGTGCAACATGGTCTTTTGTGGATGGTTACACATCTGGTCGCTTCAACCTGTGCCACATTTTGTTTAATGTTTTCCTCTCACTGCGTCATGTCCCGGTACGTTCACGAAATAATAATCTGTCGGGAGTAAACGAGAAGGAATCCGGGTACAGTTTGAAGGTGTAGATGCGAAGTCGGAGTGTTTGACTATAAATAAAGGTAAAGGTAAAGGTGTGGTTTTTTATAGCGACTTACACCCTTTGTCAGGGTCTCAAACCGCTTACACTTTACCCCCTGATCACTGGGCATCTTCATCAATCCTCACTGGTACCTCACAACAAACATAGTGACAGACATTTAAGACACACACAGTCAGACAGTTAGGGGGTGTGACTTCTATTGACTCATGCAGAGTATCCGTCTTCCTACAAACCTTCCTTATGTTATTAAAGGCGCTAACTTGCGCAGATTGACGATGGCATGCTTGATAACCTCATGTAGCACTAGCAGAGGTGTCCTAAACTTGCGTGCCTGATTGATGTGAGAAATCGGTCAGGCATGCGAGGTCATCGGGGGTCAAGGTGTGCTCGAGTTCAGTTATCATTTATCTTTGACGGAGGTAGGCGAAGTGTGTGATTTTGAAAATGTAGATGTTGTAACAGCTTTAATATGTTTTAATAAGAAATGTTTTATCTGAGACATAAGTTAACAGCAGTTTAACTTCGAACAGGTGCACATGCCAATATGCCCAGTAATATTGATAATAAGTCTCACATTTGATTACTTGTGAAGTAGTTTAAAAGGCAGATGAGAAGATAAAATGAATGGAAATGAGGAGTCTCACTCTCAGTGAATGCATCGGTTGAAGTACATGCACATTGCCCTCCAAGTAGGGGTTAAGCTTTTAAATGCGTATGTGTTTGTGTGTTTTTTGTGTGTGTGAGTGTGTGTGTGTTTGTGTGTGTGTCTAAGAGAGAGAGAGAGAGAGAGAGAGAGAGAGAGAGAGAGAGAGAGAGAGAGAGAGAGAGAGAGAGAGAGAGAGAGAGAGAGGTGTCTAGAGGCTTACCTTGTGTGTGATACTCCACTTCCTAGCCAGAATTTAAACATCGGATAGAAGATAATGATCATTAGAGGAAGAATGACAAGTGATAATACTGTTAATCCTGTTGGAGTATTAGTAAAACCTTTGCCAAGCATAACCAGTTCTGTCTGCTGGGACAGCAAATTGTTATAGATTGTTTGAGGTTGTAGATAAATGTCAAGTACACACCAAATTAACTGGAAAAGAGAATACATGCACAGAAAATTACATTTATCATTTTGTCTGCCTGAGGGTATGGCATACAGACATACAAAACAATAGAAAAGGAAAACATTGATTACTGTGCTGATAGAAAATAAAGAGTACTTGAAAGATAATAAGCTTTGAGTGAGGGTCCGCATGAGCGAAAGTTGGAAGAAATGGGTTGCTGCAAGCGATCTGATCATTACAGCTGATGCAAGGATGCTGTGGGGAGAGAATAAGGCAGGGATTCTAACTGTCACTTGGGATGAAATGGTGCTGCTCTCATCTCTATCAAGGGTGAAGGTCATTAGAACTAGTTAGAAACTGTAGGTTGCACCGCTTCCACCACTAGCCCTCCCCTAATGTCATCAAAATCACTAATATTGCCCTTGTTGCCATGATTATCATCTCTTGCTCTCGTCTTCTGCATCCTCTTCTCATCCTCTTCTGCTCTCTCCTCCTAATCTCAGTCCATCCCCCTTCCCCCCCTCTTTGTCCTCCATGTGCTCAACTAATTTTTGTCATTTTGTTACAATCCTCCTAGTCCAGCTCCTCCTCCGCCTGCTTCTCCTCCTCTCATGTCCTCCTCCTCCTCCCACATCATTGTCATCGTCGTCATCTTCCATTTTGTCATCGTCAACGTCTTTGTTGTCATTGTTGACCTCCTCCTCCTTCCACCTCCTCTCCTCCCACCTCCTCTCCTCCCACCTCCTCTCCTCCCACCTCCTCTCCTCCCACCTCCTCTCCTCCCACCTCCTCTCCTCTCACCTCTCCTCCCACCTCCTCTCCTCCCATCTCTTCTCCTATCACCTTCCCCCCTCGATACCCCAGCTCCCAATCCTCCCTCTTCGGTCCTTTCCGAGTTATCCATCCACAACGTGCAACTCCCACGCGACCAGAAACCTCCGCTCGCCCCGGTCACGTTGCTATCACGCTCCAGACGCACAGACCAGCCCTAACCAGGCGGGCATGACGATCAGTGGAACCACTTACAGCGCCAGTAATAAGGCCCAAACGAGGTCCCGAAACACGCCCTCCTCAGGTATCTATAAAGTTTAACCAATCCTGGTTTCCTACAAAACTGCCTCCAGACTAGCTTTCAAACGTATCCCGCATGAACTTTTCGGGCATCTGATAAACCGCATTTTACAACTTCTCGAATTGCATGGACACATCAATTACCTTCTCGGGCTCTCGTGGTTTCTCGCCAAGATTACCTAACAGAGATTCAGCTATAATGTTCGCACCTCTCACATCTACAGTCACATAGAATTCCGCTCCACGCACACTCCCGCACCCTGATAGTCGCATCCCTACTGAATACATGGCCATCTTCGCTACTTCACGATCGAACTCACCAGCGATCAGCATTCTTCCGTAATCCCAGGCCAACCTTGTATAGGATCACAACCGCGAGCAGACGTTCCTCACGCCGAATCTCCAATCCATGACGATGAGCACTTCACTCTCTCCTAGCGACAGCTACCAGCTTCATTGCACTTTCTCTGGACTCTTCCGGGCCCCAAAGTTGGCCGACGCCCGTGAAGAAGAAATCACTACCTTACGCTACGGTTCATGGTCTCTTCCCTGTGCATTTCTTTTCATCCCTTCTTCTACTGCTTAATCCGTCTGGGTTCCCTATCTTCTTTCTCGGATCCTCTACTTCTCTCCCTCAACTCCATCACTAACTCCCCTTCGGTCCTAATCCTCACAGATCCTTAGGCAAGGGATTCTCTCTTTTTTATTCCAATCCGCTATCAACTCTCCCTGTCTTCCTTCTCAAATTTATTCTCACTTTCTTATTCTATTTTACTTTTACACACCTTCGACGCTCCTCTTCACTTTCACCTTTTTATTTCACCTGCCTGATCGTCCTGTTTCTGGGTTTTTTCCTTTGCTCCTAGTCCTCTACTACTCTACTATTCACTTTATGCTGTTGTACCTCTTCCTCATTTGATTCTGGCATCTTTAGCATTTCGCGCCACTGTCGTTTGCCTTTTTTTTTTTCGTTGTTCTCCAATCGCCTCTTCGTTCTTATTCCTCACCCCATTGTCGGGCTCTGTCCTCTAGGTCCCCTCGCTGTGCTTCCTTTTTCGTTAAATATCCTCCCAGA
>JAWQFJ010001145.1:0-5000 GCA_034096865.1 Theodoxus fluviatilis
CGTACCCAGGTACTCGTCCCGAGACAGATACCGTTTCAAATCTCGTCATTTGAACGAGAACGGACATTTATAAACGTCGTTTAGCTTAAGATTACACCCGAATCACGCGGACCGTTAAGGTGCATGGAGTACAGTACCGCCGAGCAAGACGTTTGTCACAAAACGCAGATACATTAACGCGGCCGGATCTTAGCATAACTCCCGGAAGTGCGAGTCACGTGACTGTAAGGCCGAGATTTGAAAACTGGGGTACTCTGTCCGCCCGGACAGAGTACCTGGGGTACTTTGTCCGCCCGGACAGAGTACCTGGCGTACTTTGTCCGCCCGGACAGAGTACCTCGGGTACAGTGTCCGCGAATGTTTCCGACTTCGACACATTCAGCGTCACTGAGACGATGCGGTGTTTATCAACGCTTGTGCGTGCATTATTTTTTTAAAGTAGTACAACTGATGTCTCGCCCTACCCCCAAACTCCGCCCCACCCACCCCCACGCCCAGCCCCTTCCTACCCCCCTCCCACCTCCCCCACCTCCACCTCCAGCCTCCCCCGCCCATCCCCTACACCCCCTTTGGATCAGTGCATATCAATCCTTGTCCATCCATCAATGATGTAACATTATTCTCAAAAGCGTCTGTGGTAACAGATTGCTCCTTCATCTAAAATGCTCGAAAATGCACTAGGCCACGCACAGACCAAGCCAAATGACAATAGATTTGTGTGTTTTCTACATGCAAGGCGAGCAAAGATTTTAAATATGCGATTAAAATGTAGAACTGTGCGAAAGCTGGCAAACCTCGAAAGGATATCTTCATATTGAATCTCAGCATTTGCCTTGTCATGGCGAAGAAGAAAAAGTTTGTTTCCGGTAGGCAAACTCAGATCCAAATGTGCCTAACCGTTTTTTTTCTTCCGTTTCCTCATGTCGCTAGTGCTCACATGTCTAGAGACGGGCTTGATATGTGAGGAATTAAACGGGTTGGTTAGAAACCTATAACTATGTCATGCTGTGTAAATGCTGTGCTGTGTTGAGAAGATTTTGCTTACTTATGGTTGTAGGAGAGCTTTTGAACTTTGCTGACGACTATTATGGTAGATGACATATATTCTGTACATGTATATAATTATTTGGCAAGTCTGGGATGTGCGCAACCCTGAGAATGTTACTCACACCTTTTCGAATTTGTTGACGTATGTTTTGGTCGTGTGTTTTTGTTCGTTCGTTTGTTTCTCTCTCTCTCTCTCTCTCTCTCTCTCTCTCTCTCTCTCTCTCTCTCTCTCTCTCTATATATATATATATATATATATATATCCTGCACAGTACAGTTGTAAAACGGGATGAGTAGAGAGAGGAGCTGGTTTATTAAGTAGGGGGGGGGGTACTCCCCAATCCCCACCCCCTACCCCCCTCTGCCAACCACCCACCCTGCCTCACCCCACCCTGGAAACCTTCCAGAAGACAATGTTGCCGTTGTTGCTGTTGCTGTGTGTGTGTGTGTGTGTGTGTGTGTGTGTGTGTGTGTGTGTGTGTGTTTGTATGTGTGTATGTGTGTGTGTGTGTTGTGTGTGTGTGTGTGTGTGTGTGTGTGAATTTTAATTGTTGTTGTTTTTCATAATGACGACGACGACGACGATGAGAGGATGGTGATTGATGATGATGATGACGACGACGACGTAACCAGTTTCCTTGTCCCTAATGTGAATCCCCCCCTCCCCCCTTTTTTCCTGAATAAATTTATTATCAATTTTTAATATATAAGTAGAGTGTGTGTGTGTGTGTGTGTGTGTGTGTGTGTGTGTGTCTGTGTGTGTGTGTGTGTGTGTGTGTGTGTCTGTGTGTGTGTGTCTGTGTGCGCGCGTGTGTTTGTGTGTGTGTGTCTGTGTGTGTGTGTGTGTGTCTGTGTGTGTGTGTGCGTGCGTGCGCGCGTGCGTGCGTGCGTGCGTGCGTGCGTACGAGTGTGTGTGTGTGTGTGTGTGTGTGTGTGTGAAGGGGGAGGGAAATGAGGCACACGCTAGAGTTTCGGTGGGGGAATGAATGCAGAAGGTCTTATTGAAGTATATGTTTTGTATGGTAATCTGGAAGTGTGTAGGCTTCATTGTGGATTTGTTGTACTTGACATTACATTTTAATTCAGTTATGTGGTGCAGCTGTTTTTGATTCATGAATATTCATTACACATAAGTCAAGGAGCGCCTGGCTGCTGAATTCTTTCAAACACACACACACACACACACACACACACACACACACACACACACACACACACACACACACTCACACACACAGAAACACACACACACACACACACACATAAACACACACACACACAAACACACACACAAACACAAGCACACACACACATCCACACGCATGAAAACACGCACACATAAGCATGAATACATACAAACACATAAGCACACACGCAAAAGCACACACACACACATATATATATATATACACACACACACATATATATACACACACACACAAACGAACACAAACACACACACACACGCACACACAAGCACGCACGCGCGCGCGCACACACACACACACACATACAAACACACACGCACCGACACACACACACACACGCACAAACACACACGCACACGCACAAACACGCACATACACACACACACACACACACACACAAACAACACACGCGCGCACATGCACATACACACACGCACAAACACAGACACGCACACGCGCGCGCGCACACACACACACACACACACAAGCACGCAAAAATACACAGAAACACAAACAAACACAAACACAGACAGACACATTCACACACACACACACACACATTCATGCCCGCGCGCGCGCACACACACCACACGCACACATGACACACAGTGTGTGCGTGTGTGCGTGCATACGTGCGTGCGTGCGCATCCTGGTGATGTGAAAGGAGCGATGTAGGACGGAAACGAAGCGAATTTGTCGTTTTGCGACAGAAAGCTGGAAAAGGGCAAAACCCTAACATCCATGTCCGCTCGGACGACATATCGAGTCTCCGTGCTGTTCACATCCAAAGTTGTCGCCTCTGCTTCCAGAGATATCGACCCTTGGACTGCACGCCACGAATGCATGCACGTGCCCACGGACACACGCACGCACGTAAATACACACGCATACATACCTACACACTCGCGCGCGCAAACACATAAACAAACACACTCACAAACACACACAAACTCTCTCTCTCTCTCTCTCTCTCTCTCTCTCTCTCTCTCTCTCTCTCTCTCTCTCTCTCTCTCTCTCTCACGCACGTACGCACGCACGTAAATACACACGCATACATACCGACACATGCGCGCGCGCGCAAACACATAAACATACACACTCACAAACACACACAAACTCTCTCTCTCTCTCTCTCTCTCACGCACGTACGCACGCACGCACGCACACACACACACACACGTACACAAACACACACACACACTCTCGTGCACGCGCACATACACACACGCGCGCACACACACACACACACACACACTACAGACGCGCGCGCGCGCCAAGAGCACACCTGCGATTCTAATGATGATATGTTCCCCCTTTCCTCCATTTTTCATTCTCCCTCCTATCCCCTGTGGGTTGGGGGTCAGAACAGACCCACCACGGCTCCCTGTGGGTTGGGGGTCAGAACAGACCCACCACGGCTCCCTGTGGGTTGGGGTCAGAACAGACCCACCACGGCTCCCTGTGGGTTGGGGGTCAGAACAGACCCACCACGGCTCCCTGTGGGTTGGGGGTCAGAACAGACCCACCACGGCTCCCTGTGGGTTGGGGGTCAGAACAGACCCACCACGGCTCCCTGTGGGTTGGGGGTCAGAACAGACCCACCACGGCTCCCTGTGGGTTGGGGGTCAGAACAGACCCACCACGGCTCCCTGTGGGTTGGGGGTCAGAACAGACCCACCGCGGCTCCCTGTGGGTTGGGGGTCAGAACAGACCCACCGCGGCTCCCTACGCAATTCGTAAGAGGCGAATGAATAGGGACATCGTGACTTGATTTGCGTTTATTCTAAACTATTCAAATGATTTTCACACTTAATGGCCTTACATAGCCTACAAAGTCTGATTGGCTGTAAAAGACCATCCATCCATCCATCCATCCATCCATCCATCCGTCCGTCCGTCCGTCCATCCATCCATCCATCCGTCCGTCCGTCCGTCCGTCCGTCCGTCCATCCATCCATCCATCCATCCATCCATCCCGTCCGTCCGTCCGTCCGTCCATCCATCCATCCATCCATCCATCCATCCATCCATCCATCCTTCCTTCCTTCCTTCCTTCCTTCTCCCTCCAGCGTATCTCAAATTTATAAACTTCGTTTAGAGGGCAATTTATACAAGGCTAGAATAGAAGACTATTTCAAATTTATAAACTTCGTGTAGAGGGCAATTCATACAAGGTTAGTATGGAAGACTAAAAACACGTTCTAAAAAGACATTATCAGTCCGGGTAGAAAATCTGTGATGAAAGATTGTATACATCACAAATGCTACAGCTGGATAGATTGTATACATCACAAATACTACAGCTGGATAGATTGTGGAGGATGCAGGTACTGGAGGCACAACCTCCTCACACAAGCCGTCCGTCCGTTTAGCCCCCTGTGGGTTGGGGTTAGGAAACGGCCCACCTCGTCTCCCTACGCGATTCGTTAAAAGGCGAATAACTAGATAGGGACTCGAGATTTGCTTTGCTTTTGCTGTTACCAGCGCTTGTGATTTATCAGTCACTGGCCTCAAATGCTCTACTAAGGCCGATAGGGAGTAAAGCTCTATTCATTCATTCATTTATTCATTCATTTATTCATTCATTTATTCATTCATTTATTCATTCATTCATTCATTTATCCATCCATGCATTCCCTCATCCATTCGTTCTTTACCGCCGCTCTATCTTACCGACCTGGTAGTGAACATAACCTTTTCGGTACACGTGTGAACACAAGGAACGTTTCCCCATGACATCTACTG